>APFE031569368.1:82891-121565 GCA_000404065.3 Pinus taeda
TTGGAATTCATGTTTTATAACATCTTTCACCTCTCTGAACACCACATCTCGACTGTACACAACCTTCCTTGTTACTGGGTTCCAAAGCTTATAACCCTTTAAACCATCCTTATACCCAATAAGATGCACTTTTCAGATTTACTATCCAACTTGGTTTGTTTCTCCTTTGGAACATGTACATATGCATCACATCCAAATACCTTCAAATGTGAAAGAGAGGGTTTCTTTCCAGTCCATACCTTTTGTGGAGTCTTATCCTCCAACACTGATGAAGGTGATATGTTGACCAGGTAACATGCTGTCTCCAGCGCCTCTGCCCAGAATACCTATCCTAACCTGGCACCACTGAGCATGCTTCTTGCCCTTTCCATCAACGTCTTGTTCATTCTTTCTGCAACTCCATTTTGCTTAGGTGTGTATGGTGTAGTCTTCTACTATGCTATACCACACTTCTTATAAAATTCTTCAAATTCCTTGCTGCAAAACTCTCCACCGTTATCCGTGCTCAACACCTTTATCTTCTTCTCTTTCTGGTTTTCCACTAAAGCCTTAAATTCTTTAAACCTATCAAAGAATTTAGATTTCTTCTTAAGGAAATATATCCATGTATTCCTTAAGAAGTCATCTATAAATGATACGTAGTACACAAACTTACCCAGTGATGGAACCTTCACAGGTCCAAACACATCACTGTGCACAAGTTCTAATATATGTTTTTCCCTCTTACCACTAGAGGGGAAACTCACCTGATTTTGCTTCTCATATACACAATTTTCACAGAAATGAAAATCGAGAGAGCTATTACTCATACCTTCTACCATACCTTTACCATGAAGTATTCGAAGGCCCTTATCTCCAATATGTCCAAGCCTTTGATGCCACAACATGGCCTTCTCTCCAGAGACCACTGTATTTTCTACTCCATTTTTAGGAACCATAGAACTATTGCACCCGTCAAAAACAGTGCTACCTTGCAGCTTGTGCAGAGTTCCAATCCGAACTCCCCACATCAATGCCAATGCTCCTCGAACCATCTTGTAGGTATCCTTCTCGAACACTATATTTACACCTGCATCATCCATCTTGCTTACAGAAATTAGATTTTTGGCCAATGCAAGAATATGCAGAACACCTGGAAGGGTTCTAACCCTTCCACCTTGCAACTTCAACTTTACTTTTCCGCAACCAATGATTCTAGCCTTCCTATCATCTGCTAAGAAGACATCACCACCATCGTATTTCTCATACTCACAGAACCACTCTCTATGTGGAGTGAAGTGAAAGGATGCACCTGAGTCAATTAACCATGCCTCATGATCTACTACATGTGTACTTGAAGAAGCCAAGTACACATCCCCACCTTCATCTGAGGTGGTTTTCGCCTCTACAGAAGGAGCATCATCAGATCCCTTTCCTTTATCAGGAGCTTTAGATTTACACTCCCTTCTGAAGTGCCCTTCCTTTCGCATTTCCAGCACACCACCTTTGTAGGTTTTCCTGGAGATTTAGATCTCCCTCTAGATTTAGATCTCCCACTCGATGACTTATTTTTGTTTCTGTTCTGGGACCGTCCTCGTACAGACAAGGCATCACCATTCTGGCTCTCCATATTTTTCTGTCTCATCTCCTCCGTCAGCAAGGATGAGACTATTTCATGAAACTACAAGGCAGTTGTATTGCTACCTATTGCAATAACTAGACTATCCCACGAATCTGGTAGAGAACACAACAAATTGATGCACTTATTTTCATTTGAAATTTTAATGTAAACAGATAATAACTTACTTACCACAATATTAAATGTGTTCAGACGCTCTATCACCGAGTCTCCATCTTTCATCCTCAGGTTATACAGCATTTTCCACAGGAACAGTTTATTCACCAAAGACTTAGATTGGTACAATGTCCCTAACTTGTCCCACAAAGCCTTCCCCGTATACTCCCCTGATACATTCAACAATATTGAATCTGAGACACGCAATCATATTGTTCTCTTTACCTTCCGATCCAACTTCTTCCATTCTTCATCGGACACTCCTGTTGGTTTAGTACCTAGATCTACTGCGATCCACTGATCTTTATCCACCAACAAATCCTCCATCTTGATTTTCCACAACTCAAAACTATGACCATTGAATTTCTCGATCTCTATCTTTCCACTTCTTGCCATCTTCTTTCACCACCAAAATCGATCTCGTAGATCTCCCACTGAACAGAGTCTACCACAGGCCCAAGCGAAACCCCTCAGTAACAAAGGCATCCCATTGAAGCCAAAAATAGCTCCGATACCAAATGTAAACCAGTACAGAAATTACTTGCATATGAATTCTAAAACACAGAAAATAAACAATGCGAGAGCATAACACATAAAACACATATACACAGAGATTTTCCCCTGGATCCTAAAATCGGGACTACCAGCTTGATTTTTTTCATTATTATGTTCCTTTCAATGTTACAATACATATTTATACATTCCAAAGCATCCAATACCATGGACCAAAAACCATCGTGTCCAAAACCATGTGTGAAAATCATGCACAAAACAATAGGTAGGTACGCCCAAATTAATACAAGGTCCCAAAAGAAATTTCCCGAGACGCTGCTTCAGACCCCGTAGAGGGGGATTACCCGCCCCCCTCAAACCCCCCGGATAGGGGGGCTTCTACCCCCCCTGTGACCCCCATGGTGTGCAATCGGTGCAATAAAGGGGGGGCTCTGCCCCCCCTCTAACCCCCCGGTTCATTGGGTGGGCTAGTCGTGGAAAGAATAACACAACCCACCATAATGGATGTGAGCTTCAAGCTCCGTTCCATTGGAGTAGTCAAAAGATTGCAATCTTTCATGCCAAATTTGTTCAATATATCTCCAATGTACTTCTTCTGAAAGAGGAATATAAACCTTGGATGTCTGGTTACTTCAATACAAAGATAGTAGTGAAAAACGCCAAAATCTTTCATTTCAAAACATTTCCTCGATTCTTTCTTTATGAATGCAATGTAGTTCTCATTGTTACATGTCATCAAAAGATCATGTATATATACCACAAGATATACAATTGTTTTTCCAACTTTCTTAAAAAAACAAGATGCATCATCAAGATCATAATGTTTGAAATTGAGTTCCAGAAGATGCTCGGTCAACTTCTTGTACTAACCTCGCCATGCTTGCTTGAACCCATAAAAGTATTTTGAGATCTTACATACTTTATGTCGTTGGCCCTTCACAAGAAATACTTATGGTTGGGACATAAAACATTCTCTTTCATATCTCCATTCAAGAAAGTTATTTTTACATCCATTTGATGGACTTTCCATCCATTCTTAGCTGCCAAGGAAAAGAGTGTCTAGATGGTAGCCCATTTTGTTGAGGGGGAAAAAGTCTCCTCATGATTGACCCTTTCCTTCTGTGCAAAACCTTTTGCTATAAGCCCGACTTTATGCTTGTCAAGTGAGACATATACTTTATACTTATTCTTGAAGACCCACTTGGAGCCTATTGGTTTCATTCCCAATGGAGAATCAACCAGCTTCCAAGTGTCATTCTTTATCAAAGCATCATATTCTATGCTCATCACTTTTTTCCATTCATCATGAGAAGCATTTTCTTTGAAGGAAATTGATTCAAAATATGTGGACAAATTTAGCTCACAATCAAATAAAACATCCATATCAATGGGTGAATCAAGATCATCTACATAACCTCCATTTTTTGTAACAAAGCTTCTTGTTTATTTCTTTCCAATCTAATCAGGACAAAAAATTTCAAATGTGTTTGTGAGCCATTTTGGAGGACCTTTATGAGATGGCCCAGGCTTCTCAGTTAATTGAGATGGGGTTGAATCAAGATTTATCCTCCCAATTCTGTTAATCACATCACTCAAAGTGTCATCTTGATCAGTGGTTAGAGCTTCATGTGGGGGAGAGAGTGCTTCATAAGGCGGTTTGACAAATTCATCTAGTGTAGGGATCCCCCCTTCAAGATGTGGAATCTCATTATCAAATACTTGAAAATATTTTGCATTTCCAAATCTATCTAAGCCATAAATATATCACTCAATAACATTGTTATTCTTAGAAGATTCAAGAAACATCACATCTATAGATATTATAAACTTCCTATTAAATTCATCACAGAGACCTTATGCTTTAGAGGTAGCTGAGTTCCCCAAGAAGAGACATTTTTGACTCCTTGCACCGAGTTTGTTTCTTTTTTCCTTATGTATGAAGGCATAACAGGTGGAACTAGAAACCCTAAGATGTATCACGGATGCAATGTGACAATACCACATTTCATAGGGAGTCTTGTTTTTTAGCGCATGAGATGGACACCTATTCTTTATATACACACCATATAGAACTGCATCAAACCAAAACATTAACTTAACATTCTTGAAAAACATCATTGAATGTACCATACTTAAGATTGTATTGTTCATTCTTTCAGCTAGTCTATTTTGTTAGGTATTATAATGCACGATTCTTCAATGTTTGATCCCATGCTAGCGAAGATAGTTTTCAAATTCATTTTAAGTATATTCTTTTCCATTATTAGTACAAACATATCTAATATGAGATTATGCATCATTTTCAATCCATGCACAAAAGTTGTTGAATGTTTCAAAATCTTTAGATTTATTCTTTAATAAACATATTCTGGTGTAGTCATCAATAAATTTCATCATATATTTAGTACCATTTGCAAAAGGAATAGGCATTGGGACACACAAATCAGAATGAATGATTTCAAGCATTCTATGTGCTCTGGAATGAGAATCATGAAATGATTGTTTGTTTTGCTTTCCTAAGATACAAGCATCACATTGCCTAATTTTCCTAGGAATTGTGGGAAAACCAGTAACACCATTTTTCTTTAACAAATGAAGGTTTCCATAGTACAAGTGCCCAAATATAGCATGCGATAAAAGACTTGATGGAAGTGTACCTTCATCATAGTGAGAACTTTATGAAACATCATGTGCACGAGTAGAGGTTCCTTGCAGCTTCATAAGTATTTCTTCTTATATCCCAATTATGACAGCTGAGATGTCTGATGCTTTTCTGACCTCAACCTTGCCATCAAGTATATGAATAGAGTATCCTTTTTGGTGGATGTGGACCAAAGACAACAAGTTTATCCTACACTCTAATAGGTATAAAACCTCATGTAGAAGAAAGTCTTGAAGACTAGGAAGTTTGAGCCTGATGGTTCCATTTCCAGATGGTTTGAGCTTTGATTTATCTGCAAGGTATACCGCTCCATCAACATTGTCAGTGAATTATTCAAAGTATTTCCTTGTCGATTTTATTTCTCATTCTCTTTCCAATTCATTGAATAATGGAAAATTTTCTTTGATTTTACTTACTAGAACAGGAATAAATTCTTTTAACATACATGTAAAAACAATACACTCAACTATGAAAATTATAATTAAATAAATGCAACCACTACAGGGGAAATAATTATAAATATTCCGCAAAGAAATGAGGCATAATCGATATATATTGATTAATGAAATGGTCTTCTTAGCATCAAGATTGTTCATGTAGATATATTCTCAATTAGGAGAAGCATTTCCAGAGAATAAAACTTATCCTTTTGATGGTAGATCTATCATTCTTATGGGTTTCCTTGGTCAACTAACTCTTATAAGAGATAAGACTTTGTATATAGGTAATACAGTAGGGAAAGTTTTGTGGAAAAAATTCAACACTGTTGTCACTCTAAATACAACTTTCTACCAACAAGAAAATAATGACAAAAAATATAGTTTTTGTAGAGTATTGATTAACATAACAAATGCAGAGCATGTTCTTTATGATTGTGAGTTTCCTATTTCATTGGCTTATTTGAGTTTTCCCCCTATAAAAAGAGGTTTATTTAGTTTAGCAGTTCACATGTTTCCAACAAATAATTTGGTCACCTTCAATATGGTAAAATCCTTAGATCCTCTAATTGCTCGATGTATTGTTGAGCATTCAAGACATACAAAATTATTGGTGTGGATAGTTATCAATTAGACCATGAAGTTTTGTTATTCCTAGTCATTGTGTCATGTTGACACGTAACTTGTGACTTGAAGTTGGCTTAGTCAATGATGTACTTGGTTATGTGAATGATATATTGTATACGCCTACCTCTAAGCCACCTCAACTTCCATTGTTCACAACTATTATTTTTGGTAAGTATGTTGGTGTTCCATTCCACACAAGCAATTCAAGCATTATTCCAATAATACTAGTGACAATAGGAAATTGAAAACATACTACTTTTAAAATGGCACGGGTCCTTACTATCCACAAGTCAAGAGGTTTACTTTAGAACAAACAACAATTGATATTGGGAACAAAGAGTAAGAAGGGCTAACCTTCACAGTGATATCAACAGTGACATCAATAGATGGTTTGAGTATTTCACCACTTTTATCTTTTCAGTTTTATGCCAAGATGAAAAATAATGCATATTTTCCAATATCAATGAAAGAAGAGGAGCGATTTAAGTTCATATCAATGTAACAACCATCTATTAACATTATTGTCCTCTTCTTCTACTATTAATGTAATGAGAATATTCATATATTTTTCACATGAATACATTCATCATATTCATGAGATTATTTAAGAAAGTTGTTTATATCATTTTTCATAATGTTGAATTTAGCTTCTTTTTTTAAGTGTCCATTGTGCTTTAATCACATGTTAAATGTTGTTCGTAATACATGTATGTTCAACTGCATGTGAAATGTTACCAATCAATCTTCTTCATGTAACATTCACACACTTTTAAATACTAGAGAAAAGATAAAAGAGTGAGAACTTATTATTTTTATATTTCCAACCAAATTTAAAAGGGAGGAATAAACAATGTTGTATTCATACTTGAATTATATTGATTTTTTTCATCATAATTTGTCTGAATTATTTTTCTCTTCTAAATTTATATATGTGAATGCTAAATAATTTTTATTTTCCTTTTCATTGATATGCAATTAACGACCCTGAAGAATTTATATCAACTATCCATGCAATCATTGCAAATGAAAGTTTGTTTAGATAAATAAAAAATAGGATTGATATAGGAAATGGATGAAAGTTTATTTAGGTACATAAAAATAAGATTGATATAGGAAATGGATGTCCTACCCACCTTTTTAATGATCACTCACAACTTTTTGTTGAGATTTACTACATGGTTGTGATAGAAAAGAGGGTAGAAAATTGAGAAGAGAACGCCTACAAAAGAAAAAGGGCCATACACATAAATTGAATTTAATCGGTGTCATCAATCTGGTTGGAATTTAGAATAGGTTGTGTAAGGTCTTGCATGAAAATGAGCATTACAAATTTAAAAATTGAACTTCATCATGTAAGAACACAAATATTTTTTGAAATAAGATTTTCCTTTTGTTTTTAACTTTTTCTGGTACATATTGTCACCTTCATATGGTAATGTTAGAATTCAAATATGAATACTATTCGTATTTGTATGGTTATATTTTTATTAAATTCCACTTTTATTGGTGAAATTCTATTTATTCTTATATGTTATAACATTATGGGTCAATTACATTAAATTAACATTTTAATTCCATATATGGTTGTGCTATATTTCAATTATGATTGAAAATATGTAAAGGGACCATATTTGAATGCCTTTGTGGGTACAAGGGATGCATTTATATGATTTAATAATTGCATTAAATCTATTATTGCATGATTTTGCATAATTTTACATTGTTGTCATATTAATAATATATATTAATATATATGTGTTTGATAACCAAAATTATTTTATATACACATTTGTTTATGTCTATTCCATTAATTAATAAAAATTATTCACTAATAATGTGATTGTGATAGAATATTTAAATTTCAAGCTAAAGGCATTTACAAAATATGTAATTACTTAGAATTAAAATAATTTAAATGTTTTCATGGTAAACTTTAAATAATTATTGAATAACTAAAATATTATAAGATTGTTTTGTTGCATTTATAGAATTTTATAAGTTTATGTTAAAGTTTAGGAATGTTACAACAAACATTGTTAATATATGAATGGTATATATATTTGATTTAAAAAAAAAAAAATTATATATTATTTTTAAATTTGTTTTAGATATAACATACTATCTTTTCATGAAATAATTAACGAAGTTCAATTATGTTATGTAGTTAAATAAGTAATAAATATTAATCAATTATATCTAATTAATGAAGTTCAATTAGTTAAATAACTAATAAATATTAATCAATTATACTAGTTTGATGTTGAAATAATGGAAAGTTAAATAATTACAAATGGAAATTTTTATTTATTTATAATAATTGGAAGTGTAGATACTTAAAGAGTAAAGATAAAAATTGAAATTTTACATTGCAATGGGGCAAAATAAAAATCTATGTCGTAATGTAACAATAAAAACATTGAAAAGTATAATGTCAAACACAAAAATTGATTTTTTTACATGTCGAATATCAATTGATGTCATAATGTGGCAAAAGTAAACTGAAACTGTTGATGACCATATCTATTAATGTAGCGAAAAAGACATCAACTTTATAAGGTGACAAACAAATTTGATATCATTATGTGACAAAAGTAAGTCAATTTCACAAAGTGATAAACACAAATTAATGTTGTATGTTGAAATACCAAATAAATCACATTACAGTGTGTGAAACAAATATCCTTGTTGCAATATGACAATAAAAACATTGAGGTCATAATGTGAGAAACCAATATTGACTATATAAATGAAATGTAGATAAAATAGAAAGGAATATAAATCACTAAATTGGAAAATAGAAACTTTATTTTAGTGACAAACAATGTTGACGTCAATATGTGTCAAATATAAATCAATGTCCCAATGTTACCAAGAAAAAATGAGTAGTTATCTTGGTCAACCATGGTCAACACAATTTAGTAGGTCAACCATATTAGTAGGATCAGGATCATGAGACCTAAAATGACTTATTATTGTATGATCTGATAATTGATGGGCTAGATCTAAATGTTTACGCATGTTTTATCTTGTGAATGTTATAATCTGTATATGACTGAAGTCTGGAATAGCTGTGAAGTTTTAAGTTATCATTTGTAGATCTATACGTTGGTTTTCTTTGGTGAAGCTGTGTATACACATCAGTTTGGCACCTCCAAGTAGCGTATGCAGAAGAAAAGCTTGTTGTTGAGAGATGACTGATCTATCTGATCAGTGTTGTTGTTTCACCACTGTTTGTTAATGATATCTTCATTAGATATGAAAGTAGAGCTAACTGTATAAGAAGATTGAGTCTGATTGATTGATTGATTGAGTAAGAAGGGAGATCTTTGCTATTATCTGTTTAGAACTCTGTAATTTGACAGTAGATCTTTAGAATATTCTGGTTGGTACAATTTTGATTCAGAGGTCTTTATGATTCAGTATTTTTGGAGGTATGCATAGGTTTGCTTAAAGGAAGTAGCTTATACATGCAGGTTGGGTTTACTGAAGTAGCGTATACACTCTGAATTATTATTTTTGAGGTTGCACTTGGTTCTAATTGTTGATGCAGTGTTCTAGGTTGAGCTTTGTGTTCTGGTGACAATGATTTGACTGTTCAAATTGACTGATTGTTTGTAGATTCAATTATTGCAGTGGTGATTAATTTTGAGCTTCAATGTTACTGTTGGGTCCAATATGAAAATTTGATGAAACGTGGCCTACATATTGTGTTGTTGTGTACCAGGAGTATCTAGTCTAAAAATTTATGAAACGTGGTCCCTAGAGGATGCTGAGGGTTGGAGGATTTAATGAGGAAGTCGAAGCTTCCTACCAGTACTAGTTGGTGATTAAATGAGGGGGTTGTAGCTCCCTTCCAGTAGAAGATGGAGAACGAGAGAAAGTTGTAGCCTTCTGCAGGTGGGTATGAGTAGACACTAGTATAAGATTGTAAACAACTTATTCTTTATATTAAAAAGAAGACAGAGACAACAACAACAGGTGGTCTTTCTCCCGCATTGGGTTTCCACCTTAAATTTTGGTGGTCATGTGTGTTTCTTATATGTGATGCTTTATTTATTACAACACATGGTTAATAAAGTACTAATGCACTAGTTGAAGAGAAACATATGATGGATTAACTAAATTATAAGTTCACTAGATATACACTAATTGGATTAAGAATAGTCATGTGCATACACATGTTTGATTCAGTAAAGTCGCATATAGAAATATGAATATGAAATGTAAAAGGTTATTGATTTGTAATTACTGATTCAACCCCCGCCACCCCCCCACCCCGCGTATTTTTCCCAACAATTAGATTCCCTACATCAGGGTTCAACCCCTTGATTTTTTTTCCTGCTCAGGTTTCCACCTTTGCATTGGGTTCCATGCGTTCTCCTTTCTCCCCGGTTGAATGAATGACTCCGGCTTTAAATAAAAAATGTGGGTGCTAATTTCAAAGTTTCCCACTTAGCAACTTGGTTGGTGGAGGTTAATTTTAAAAATGTGGTTGGGATGTCCCAGGGTCAAACCCTGTGGGACCCCCATTTTTGGCACATGATTATTGCAATATTTTTGCTTTTTATTTATTTTTAAATGATTAGTGTGGTCCACTACTAACGAGCGACACGGGTTTGACACTCGTCGGCCTTGCTTTATATGTTTTGGGTTTCGTTGTATAACGATCGACCTATGGCCATTTATTATATTTATATATAATGTGATATATATGTTGGAGTGGGGTGATGGCTCTCCACCCCTATTTTATTTTATTTTATTAATACATACTGAACAAAAATCTATTGGTGGGAATTTGTGGTGACTGGTTATTTTTAAGTAGGCAACAATTTCTGTTTCTGCCATCGGAAATTGTCGCCACAAAGTGCCAAATTGTTGCCTCGATAATTTCTGCCAACTTTAGTAGCTCCACTGGATTTAGTTGGGCTCCAAATTTAGTTGGCTCTCTGTTAACTTTAGCCAATGGGCATAGTTGACCAAAACTTTGACTAGACATAACTTTCACATACAATGTCGTATTTTGGTGTCATTTGCATCATTGGAAATATTGTGACGAGCTATTCGATCTAACTCTAGTTTCATTGCAATACAATAACTTTGATTTTTAAGCATTTCGTGAGTCCTCTTTAGTCATTGAGTTTTTACGAAGCCACCTAGATCACAAATATCTAGTTCTAATTTCATAGTCACTCACCACGAACAATTTATGAGGAGTGGAAGAGAAGGAAATAGTTATACCTTGTATAAGAGCATAATATTCCATAGATAGAGTATCTCTTTTTATCCTGCAATGAAAAATACCAGCCCCATTCACTTTCCACCCCATCTTTGTCTTATTTGTGTTGTTGGAAAGACCCTATACATTTTTTCTTCTTCTCTACATCCTTTGTTTCTATTATATTTTTTTGTAGATTAAGGGTATTCAACCATGTATTATACTCATCATTTAATATTATCTTGATTTATTTATGTTTATCTATTTATTTTTCTTCCAACAACACCAAGGACTCTTGCATGCTAGATAACTAAGAGATAATTGAGGATCCCCTTATATATTTTCTTAGGTAGATGCATGCTTGACATGTTGGTTATTGGTAGTCTTATTGTCAATTATACAATCTACTTAATGCATTTAACCACCTCCTTTTTCACATAAATATCTTATTCTTTTACTACTTTTTGAAGATGATACAACATTTTGAACCGTGACTTTTGTGATACACAAACCCTTAACCCTTTTCCTTTTTCTCTAGTGCGTTGAGTTGATGGAAGGTCCAATTGCATCATTTGAACTAGTTCCATATGCTTGTGGGTGTGAGGCAATGCAATTTATTTTTCATGTAGGATAGAATGGATGATAAGAACCATGTCAAGATATTATATACCCTTCTCTTTGAGTTTCTTCCTAGGGACTAGGAAGAAATGTTTGGCTTCTTCACTTCACTTTTTTTCCCCAACTAGCAATGAATCTCCGTGTTGACATATTCATCAATTAAGATGAAGGAATAAGATATTTTAATCAATTATATCATCTACTTCCGTTATTAGATTGATATCATTATTGTCTCTAATCACCTTAAACATGAACCAATATTGCTAATGAATTATGATACATTTTGGGAATCATATGTAATATTGGGTGATCTAGATAATTTTATTATACTATGCATTAAAATCTCTATCATTTCTTTTCATGTTTTCAAATAATTTTCTTCACCTCCATCACTTGAACACTATGGACATGAGTCCTTATTTTGATTAAAATACATTGTTTCCTTGTGGAGACTCTATCAAAACAAAACAAAGGAAATATAAAGTATCCATGGTTAAGATGATTACATTTATGATGAATGTTTTCAATTCCTTTTGACAAATTTCTTGATGACTAACTATAAGTAGTTAACCCAATTTCCTCATGGCTAAGGGTTGGAAATCAAGGGAGTCGATAAAGTGAATTCTACCTATTTTATTTCCTTATGACATCACATAGCAATATTTGGATATTTGTCCTACAACAACACTACAAGGGATTTTATAGCATTGAATGAGTCTTGTGGAGCTCGATAGCTACTAGCGCAGGCAGCCCTCATTCCTTGCCCCCTCCTTCAGTGACTCATATAGCTACCTTCAATGATTTGATCTAAAGCGGGCTGAAATTCTGGCATATGAAGCCCTCACACTTTTTTAAAAATCTTGAGGGTATTCCAAAGGTAAGAAGCAATGATTCTTAGTCTAGAATAAGGACTCTTCGGATTGGAGAATGAGGCTTAGTGGGATAATTCATGGGGATCTAGCCTCCCATATGCTCCTTAAATCAGTTGCTAAATAAAACTTGACAGACACTAATAAAGGGCCAGCTTTCCTCTTATTTCTACATGAGAGGGTTTTATACCTTCTTTTTTAAGAATAAGGAAGACTAGGACTTCATTTTTAGAAGTGTCCCTTATTTCATGGTTTCCCTAGGACATTATTTAGATTGATGGAGTATGGATTTTAACCTAGAATGTGATATTACTTAAGTAGTTCCAATCTATATTAAACCCCCATTAATTCCTATACATTGTTTGAATGATTTCAGTTTTACAAGAATTGGAAACACCGTACGTAAGTATATTGATCGTGTCGAGCCACAAGAGGGTTTGTCTTCCTATGCTAAGATCTATTGGAAGTACATCTGGACAAAAAAATTCCAGCCAAAATAAATCTCAACCTAGATAATTGATCCTATATCTAAGAGGTGGATTATGAAAAACTTTATTTTAAGTGCAAGTTTTTTCAAGAGTATAAAGAATTTGATATAAGTTGCAAAAAGAAGATCAAGTAGCATTAGAATTAAGTGGAAGAACAAGATCAATGGAGCTAGACCAAAAGGTGAATAGGACCATCCAAATAGACTAGCATCCAGTGATAATAGAGTGATCCACTACTAAAGAAAAGAAAAGATCCATCATCTCCATACCAAGTGAAATCGGGTCTAGGAGAGGGTACCAACAATCAGGTTGTAGTGAAGGCTAATAACAATATTTTCAAAGCACGCAATCTAGCTGAAGAGGAAGGTGATATACCTCAAGAAATGTCCCTCCCTCTCCTCGAAAGGACTCCAAAGCCTCCCCTGTTCTTCCCGTGGATGACATTCTACCCTTGAGGATGTCATTGTCCATTTGGTAGGCGACATTGAGTCTTCCTAAGATGGGGGAAGTTTCCACACTCTTAGGGTAGCACAAACTAGTCCATCCCTTACCAATTTAGTTGATGAGAAAATAGAGATAGAGAAAGAGAAGGAACAAGATCATATTCATATAAGGTGGGAATAAAAGCTAATAAAGAGGTTCTAATAAAAAATGTAAAAAGTGAAAAGAATTTTGAAGACAAGGTATTCTGGACTAACACATCATAGGGAGACAAAATACAAGGAAAGGAGGAAGTTAAGACCCAAATCAAGGGACCATAAAATATAATATAAAATGATGAAACTAATTTGTTAGAATTATCGGGATTGGGGTAAAATAAAAGAATGTAAAAGGTTAAATCATTAGTTCAGAAAGGAAAGCCCCATATTTTCCTACTTTGGGAGACAAAATTGAGATCTTTGATCAAAATTTTGATCTTAACCGATTTTTTATTTGGTTCTAGCAATACTAATGTTAAGTTTCCACATTTGAATGATCTAGTGGTTCTGTAGAAATATGTTGTAACCAAGAATTATATTATGGACTATGCTATATCTACGGAAAATTTTGTTTATTTTTGGGTCTCTATTGGAAAGTATTCACCTCCAAATACCCATATATGCTTAGTATTGATTATATCCTCTCCAAAAGATAAATTTAGTTCAAAAATTTATAGATAATACTAAAATGGAAGAAAATCATAATGTAAGTTCCAATGTACAACTATAATCCAAACAAAAAATTTTCAATCAATACAAATATTTTCATTACTGTTATATATATATATATATATATTATATATATTTCTTAATCATATTTATTTTTAATGGGCTATGATGAAGTCACGTTATACCGTTATGAATTTGAAGTTCCATGTGCATTTTATCTTATTGACCTTGCGTATTGCATAAACATTAATATTTTTTTAATTAAAATAATAGCACAATTCAATAAATCTATAAATGAATGTATTATGCAGAATATAATTGTGATAAAATATTTAGATTTCAAACTAGAATGAATGCAATTACTTAGAATTAAAAATAATTTCACATATTTTTCATTGTAAACTTTGAATGATTAGTTGAATAAACTAAATTAATATAGAGTGTTTTATAATTCACATATTTTCATTTGTAAATTTTTGAATAACTTTATGGAATTACTAACCATTTATATAGTAGATATTTTTGTTGCATTTATAGATTTTATAAGTTTACGTTGAAAATTAAAGTTATAATAATGAAGTTTGTAGTGTTATGGTTTTATAAAGCTCGACAATGTTATTGACCAGCAATTGTTGATATATCATAAGTATGTGTATCTGATATTAGAAAATCATTTATATATAATAGTTATATGATAGTTATATATATTTTAGTTATGAAACTTATCAGTTGTTGTCGATGAGAATAGACTAACGGGAAAATTTTAAGTTAAGTATATACATAAATATTATTTAATTATGCAATTTTTATGTTGAAATAATGGAATGTTAAATAATTGTAAATGAAGAATTTTAATTATTTAAAAATAATTAAAAATGTAGATATTTAAACAAAAAGAAAGATAAAAGCTGAAATTTGACATTGTAATGTGACAAATAAATATCTATGTTGTAATGTAACAATAAAAATATTGACGTTATAATGTGAAGCATAAAATTTAATGTTGTTATGTGTCGAGTATAAATCGATGTCACATTATGATGAAAGTAAATTCAAAAGGTTGATAACCATATCTACTAATATAACAAAAAAAAATCAACTTTATAATGTGACAAACAAATGTTGACGTCATTATGTGACAAAAATAAATCAATGTCACAAACTGACAAGAACAAACTAATGTTGTATTTTGAATGACCGAATCAAACGGATATCTTTATTGCAATATGACCATACAAACATTGAGGCCATAATGTGAGAAACCAATGTGGACTACACAATTGAAATGTATATAAAATAGAAAGGAATATAAATCAATAAAATTGGAAATAGAAACTTTATTTTAGTGACAAACAACGTTGATGTTAGTGTGTCAAATATAAATAAATGTCGCAATATGATTAATACAAATTGAGTACTTATCTTGGTCAACCGTAGTCAATCATAATTTAGTAATGTCAACCATATTTTCCCGTCTTCAAACTTGATTAGCTATGGTCAAAACATCATTAACCATAATCAACATGGTTAAGCATAGTCATTTATAGTTAAATGATTCACCAAATAACATAAAGTAATTAATAAATATTAATAAATTAACAAAGTTGGATGTTGAAATAAAGGAAAGCTACAAACATATTTTTTCTTTTCAGTTTTTTTATAAATAATTAGATATGTAAATACTTAAACAATAATGATAAAAACTAAAATTTGACATCTCAATGTGACAAATAAAAAGCTATGCTCCAATTTAATAATAAAACCATTGCCATTATAAGTGAAAAACAAATGCTAATATCACTATGTGTTGAATATAAATTGATGCGACAATGTGGTGAACACAAATTAATGTTGTATTTACGTGACAAACAAAAATGACATTATGTTGCATCAGACAAATATATTTACTGAAATATGATGATAAAAACATTGACATCATAATGTGACGAAGAAATGTTGATGTTGCTATGTGTCAAATATAAACTATTATTGAACAATGACAAACACAAATCGATGTTCTATTTTGAGAAACCAAAAAGGTGATATTAAAATGCATTGAAAATCCATGTCATAATTTGACTACAAAAACTAATGTCAGTGTTTGTGAACTATACTTATCTTGGTCAACTATATTTAGGTAAGCCAATCATATTCTCCCATCATCAAAATTGGTGAACATGTTCATCCATGATTACTAACGATAGTCAACCATAAATAACAAAGTCAACAACAATATACTTGGTCAACACTCTTCAATAATGGTCAACGTCATCAAACCGTCTTCAACCTTTAGTGGAACTATTTCTGTAACATTAATGTACCATTAATATTAACATTAATGTAATACCAACCATGGACAAAATTAATGTAACAGTGTAATAATTGACAACATTAATGTTACATTGTTAGATTAATATATCATAAATATATTATTATATTTATGGATGACCATGGTCAAACTTAGTCAACCATTTTCATCCATAGTCAACACTTTCTAACCTTTGTCAAACATGGTCAGCCATGGTAAACTAAATTCAACCATAATATTCCCTCCAATCCTTCATTAACCATGGTAACAATTCCTAATCATTCTCAACTAAGGTCAACCCCAATAATACACTACAACCATTCATGTAATATCAACATTAGCACTAATATTAATGCAATATCAACCATGGTCAATATTAACATAACATTATTGTAATCATGTTACAATGGTCAACCACAGTCAATAATGGTAAATCATTATCAACCAATGTAACATTAACATTAGTGTTAATGTAACATCAACCTTTCTCAACCATGATTAATAATGGTGAACCATGGTCAATATCAATGTAACATTAATACATTGTTACAATAATGGTTGACCATGGTCAACCCTTATTCAGCCCTTTCCAAATTGGTCAACCTTATCAACCATGATCGGGCTTACCCTCTTCAACCATGGTGAACGAATCAACCTTAGATGCATCGATTGTGAACTAGTACAACCACATTAGTAAATGTGGTTGATATGTGTCAATAGACGATATTTTCCCTGCTTTATATGCCAATCAACATATGAAAAGATGTCAATCGTTGTAGATCAACTACATTTACAATGTGGTTGTGTTAGTATAGTTACTGGTATCACTTGCAATGAGGAAAATTGAGAGAACATAGTGGCTCTGAATATGCAAAATAAGAGTATCCAAGACTTAACCTCACTGGAATTGGAAAATCTCTACCGCTTGGTAGCATTCAACCTTTCTGACAGTAGGTTATGGAATTCCATTCCTTCTCCCCTTTTTGAGTGGCATAATTCCTCATTATCCATTATCTCACTTGCCACAACCAAATAAGTGGCGCCTTTCTTGAACAAAACCCATCATTTGAAATGACATCATTCATAATAAATGATGCAGGAGCATCCAGCTCACCATAACTGGGCAAAATCTCAACCAGGTTCGCAGGCTATTGATCGATTGGACTATTTAATTTCTACTGTGATAGTTTTTTCTTTAAACTTGTTTTATAGAGTCAGTGAATTCAGGCATTTTTAATTAAATTAGAATTACTGTAGCTCAGTTATTAGTTAGGAAATAGTACGTTGAATTAGGAGAGTAAGGACAAACTATTCCTCCAAATCTTGTAATGTCAAGCAAATATAGTTATTAACGATAACAGTATTTTTGTAACCATATTCCATGACAGTTTCATTAACTGCAAAAATCAACTGGAATAGAGGGATATAAACAAATCAAAGTGTAACAGAGAGGGGTTCAGTCAATTACAGAAGAAGAGAAATAAAGACAATCAAGCCATAAGCATTCAAAAACTATTGTCCATCTGTATAATTTCCTACTGTTCGCCTAACATAAACTTTTATTTACAGTTTGATAAAATACCACACTAAGAATGTTTGTTGTTCTGCTATTATATATATGCTAACACGAACATACAGTCAGCCAATAAGCATTGGACAATGTCTGTGTAATATACAGTCACCTATTTTAATACAAGCATACAATTATTGGATGCATTTTTCGCACACGGTCAAACAAGGACAGAGACACACAATCTCCAGAAGTCCGAGAAAGAGAATTTGCGCACAGGAGTCAGCCACGACCCGTGTTTGAAACCAGAAGAGCAACCAAAGAACAGAGGCGGAAAACAACCATAAACAGAGGTAACATTGTTGCATATTTTTCATAAGTTTCATTTCCAGAAAATCGAAGAACCGTCGATAAATTTAGCTATTGTCAAAACCAGAACAATCTTATGAAAAAATGTCCATTCTTATAAATGGCGTAATAACAAGACGCATGGCCGGAATAACATTACAAGCTAGAAAACCCTGGACTAGGGTTTAACCAAAACAAACATCGATGACTTTCATATTTCAAACTTGACACAGCAAGTGACCGACAGGAACATAGCTACAACAAACTTCATTCAACGACCAAAGAAACTGAACAACTCTACAGTGACCGTGGGCACCTATCGTGCAAAATACAAACAAAATATTTGGGATTTAGGCCTACCAAAGACAAACGGACTGTATAAATTAAAGGCTGAAGGATTCGCACACCCAGGTTGCCAACAACAACCTGCAACCAATAGAACGATTGTGTCACGAACAAGGCAGGGAGAAAAACCTACAAGCAAGTGTGCAAATGCGTGCGGAAAATGAACAGACAAGTAAATACCTGAGTGAACGAAGCCGGAATCAACCATAGCGACGTCCCGAAGGAGTTGAACGACTGTAGACCAAAGGAGCCAAGAGGGTAAGTCCCAATAACAGAAGCCGAGCAAAATTGAAGCAAGGACAGGAGGTAATACCTGTTCCCAACGACGAACGAATGCCAAAGTGGTCCTGTGCTCAGGACAAATACCAGTGCCGCATAGTGAGAACCCAGAACAACAATGAACGAGAAGATTGAACCAGATTCGAGCAAGGAACAACAAGAGTTCAAGAATTGCAACAAAGTCACAGCAAACATCTAGAATCGACCATAAAACCCTGAATAAATTACGAAGACGTGCTTGCAGACCATCAATAAGTTACAACCAACAAACAAATGTTGGAAATATCCTACAGAACATGCGCATGCATAAGGAGAATGACCAGTTAAGCTTACCAGTTTCGAACCACGGTTCAGAGCCGAACAACAACCATTTCCGAACAGCATTTTCCTTACAGTGGCAAGCAAGCAGAGCAGAGAAGAGTTCGAGGATTGTCATTAGCAGAAGATTGCAAATACCAAACTTAACAGAGCAGGCGGCGTTCCACAGAGGGAACCCAAGGAAGCCTCATCCAAGAACTCTCAGCACGAAGGAAGCGGAAGAATAATCCAGAACAACCACAAGGACCAGGGTTTTGGCACGAAGAGTGAGCGGAGGCAGGTTCGAGGCGGGAGGACAGAGCATTTAGTGCGAGGAATAACTCCAGCCACCAAACTTAATGTAAAAATCCCGCGGATGATCACTACACAGGGCAACTGAAGATTTTTATTGACACGTATACCCTTTCCAGCGTGTAAAGCGTGGGCCACTGGGGTGGGTTACACCAGAGTGGTATCAGAGCATTGAGTTGAGTAGATTGAAAAAAAAAATGGACGTAGGTAGACGAGGACGAAGCCGAGGTGCTCGTAGAATGGTAGACGAAGAATTACGAGAAGAACTCAGAGTTCTTACTGCTCGTTTGGAAGCAGTAGAGGCAGGTAGGCGAAGAGATCCAGAAATGGGCAATGTGAGTGAAGAACAAGTAGAAGTGGCAGTAGATGGACCTGAAGGTGAATCAGCAGAGGTGAAATTGCTGAAGTCTATCCTATTATCGAACAGTAGACCAAAACCAGAACTCCCGACGTACGATGGTAGTTTGTCTATTGATGTTGTGTTGGATTGGATTAGTGAGATGGACAAGTATTTTGAATGCGAGGAAGTTAGTGAAGACTGTAGAGTCAAATTTGCAGTGACAAAGCTGAAAGGACACGCAGCTCTGTGGTGGGATAGTGTCCAGAATTAGAGGAAGAGGTTGAACAAAACGCCGATTAAAACTTGGACAAGAATGGTAGCCAAGTTGAAGGGCAGATTTCTGCCAAGGGACTATCAAATCGCATTACATAGACAGGTACAGAACTTAAGGCAGAGGGGATTGACTGTGAAGGAGTACACAGAGGAGTTCTACCGAGTGAATTTGCGAGCCGGATATACGAAAGATACGGCAGAAAGGACAGCCCGATATGTTAATGGACTGAGAATGGATATTTTGGATGAAATAAGTATTTTGTCTCCAAATAATACTGAGGAGGCATACCAGAGCGCAATAAAAGCGGAGGAGAAAATTAACCGAAGACAGAATGCCCGGAGAGGACGAGGGTCTGCCAGAGGGAGAGGCTAGTCCTATGGCAGGTACCGGACTACCAGCAATAGTGAGGAAGCCAGCAGTTCGAAGATTTCAGGAACAACAGAAAAAGGAGACAGTGTGAGAGGTGGCAGATCGTTCCAACGCGGCAGAGGAAATGGCCGAGGAAGGGGAACTGGTTATCAATGCTATAGATGCCACAAGTAGGGGCATCGTTCGTTTGAGTATCCAGAAGCAGATTCAGCTGGACAGCGGGGTGCGTATGTGGCGCAACTGGAGGAAACAGCAGCACTCACTCAAGAGGCAGAGAATGCCCCAGAGACGGGAGAAGCTTTAGTGCTGCATAAGGTACTGTTGAAACCAGTCGATGAGAGTATCGAACAGACGCAACGGAAAGCTCTGTTCAGGACAATTTGCAAATCACAAGGTAAGTGTTGTAAGATGATAATTGATAGTGGAAGTACGGACAATTTGGTATCCACAGAAATAGTGGAAAAGCTGGGGCTGAAGTGTTTAAAGCATCCCAGAACATATAGAGTTTCATGGTTACAAAAGGGGCACCAATTGCTGGTGGACAAGCAAAGCGAGGTTGAATTTCAAATAGGTAGATATAAGGATAAAATTATTTGTGACATCATGCCGATGAACGTATGTCACATATTGTTGGGCAGGCCTTGACAATATGATAGGAAGGTAACACACGATGGAGTGATGAATTGTTATAAATTCGAGAAAGATGGGGTCAGGCATACCCTTGTGCCTATCAAAGAAGAGAAGGGAGCAGCTGAAACAATCGAAACCAAAGCATTGCTAGTGAGTGGAAAGCAGTTTTTAAAGCAGGTTGAGAGCAGCGAAATAGGTTATGCTATAGTCAAAAAAGCAAGGACAGTTCTCTTACACACAGAAATAACAGATTTACCCATGGAGATACAACGAATGTTGGAAGAATTTACGGATATAGTGGTGGACGACTTGCCAGACAAGTTGCCCCCTAAGCGGAGTATTAGTCACCATATTGACTTTATACTCGGAGCCAGCTTACCAAATAAAGCAGCCTATCAAATGAGCCCCAAGGATAATGAGGAAATTAGAAAACAGGTGCAAGAACTATTGGACAAAGGTTTAATAAGGAAAAGCTTGAGCCCATGTGCTGTGCCAACAGTCCTCGCCCCCAAGAAGGGAGGAGAGTGGCGGATGTGCATCGACTCAAGGGCCATCAATAAAATCACCATCCGGTACAGATTTCCGTTACCGCGTATGGATGATATGATGGATTGTTTAAGTGGGGCAGCTTACTTCTCCAAAATAGACTTGAAAAGCGGATATCATCAGATTCAGATATGGGAAGGAGACGAGTGGAAAACGGCTTTTGAAACAAATGAGGGATTATATGAATGGCTGGTCATGCCATTCGGGTTGAGCAATGCGCCCAGCACATTCATGAGACTCATGAATGAAATTTTGAAAGAATATATTGGGAAATTTGTGATAGTTTATTTAGATGACATCCTTATTTTCAGCAAGACAAAAGAAGAACACTTCCGGCATGTGCACAAAGTGTTGGAGAAGCTACAACAGAACAAACTACTAATAAACTTGAAGAAATGTACTTTTCTGCAGAGGGAACTAATTTATTTGGGATTTGTGATAGCGGAAAATGAACTAAAGATGGATCCGGAAAAGGTAACAGCAATAGTAAATTGACCGTCACCGAAAAATTTATTTGAGGTACATAGTTTCCACGGATTGGCAAGTTTCTATAGAAAGTTTATTAAGAACTTTAGTGGGATTTGTGTTCCTATGTTAGAGACCATCAAAAAGGCCAGCCAACCTTTTCGATGGACAGAAGCAGCAGAAAAAAGTTTTCAACTGTTGAAAAAAAAGATTATTGAAAGACCGATCCTCAGGCTACCAGATTTTCAGAAATTAGTTCAAGTACGTTGTGACGCTAGCGAGACAGCGTTCGAGGCTGTACTCAGTTAGGAGGACAGGCCTGTGGCATTTTTCAGCGAAAAACTGAATGAGAGTAGGCAGAAGTACTCCTCATATGACAAAGAATTATATGCAGTGGTGCAGGCTTTAAGACACTGGAGGCATTATTTATTAGGGAACGAATTCGTGTTGTTTTCAGATAATTCTGCGTTGCAATATGTAATGCAGCAGCACAAACTCAACCATAAACATGCCAAATGGGTGGAGTACTTACAGAGTTTTAACTTTGTGCTGAAACATATTAGTGGGCAAGCAAACAAGGTGGCCGACGCATTAAGTAGAAAGGCTCTACTTTTGCAGGAGAGTGCTGTATAGGTTTTGGGTTTTGAACATTTACGGGATTTTTACCAAACAGATACAGATTTCAGAGAAGCCTATGAGGCGTGCCAGAACCCTTTGATAAGGGGTAATAGTCCTTGGTTAGATTACAATATACAGGAGAAGTTGCTATTTAAAACTGTGTATCCCCAACTGTTCAATGAGAGAGAATATTATTCGTGAAAAACACAACGGGGGTTTGGCTGGACACTTCGGTATAGATAAGACCCTGGAAAAACTTAGTCATTTCTATTTTTGGCCAAGAATGTGACGAGACGTACAACGTTTTGTGACTAAGTGTAAGGTGTGTCAATTAGCGAAGGGACACAGCCAGAACACAGGACTATATACGCCATTACTTGTTCCAGGCAGGCCATGGGATTCTGTTAGTCTAGATTTTGTTTTAGGACTGCCAAAAACACAGAAAGGATATGATTCAGTGATGGTAGTGGTGGACCGTTTCTCAAAAATGGCACATTTTATACCTTGCCGAAAAACTAGTGACGCCACTCACGTGGCCCACTTGTTTTTTAATGAGATTGTCAAGTTACACGGGTTACCAAAAACCATCCTTTCGGACAGGGACGTGAAGTTCACGAGACATTTTTGGCGTAACTTATGGAAAAAAATGAACACCCAATTAAGCTACAGTTCTGCTTATCACCCGCAAACCGACGGGCAGACAGAGGTTGTGAACAAGAGTTTGGGAAACCTGTTACGTAGCTTAGTCGGGGAAAATTCACGGATGTGGGATCGAGTGCTAGCGCAAGTGGAATTTGCCTACAACGATTCGCCAAATCGTAGCACAGGTCTCAGTCCCTTTCAGATCCTATATGGCATGCACCCTCGTGGAGTGCATGAGCTTCGGGATCTTGGTTTATAGGAATGATGGAGTGCGGATGGAGAAGATTTTGCTAACGCAATGAGAGATTTACACGAACATGTGAAAGAAAAATTACAGGACAGCAGCTCAAAATATAAACAACATGCAGATCTAAAGAGGAGAGAAGTTCATTTTGAGGTGGGGGATGAAGTCCTTGTACACTTGCGTAAGGAACGTTTCCCTAAGGGTACATACAATAAACTAAAGTACAAAAAGATAGGACCTTGTAAAGTCTTACGAAAATTTTCGGCAAATGCCTACGAAATACAATTGCCACCCAGAATAGGCATTTCACCTATCTTTAATTTAGCAGATCTGTTCCCGTACACAGACGATCTCGTGGAGGAAAGGAAAGATGGACCCGGACAATCCACACGGAATACCCAGGAAGACGGAGAAACTTGGAAGAGACAAATGCCTTATGTCCAACCCCCTAAGATCGAAGGCATCCTCGAAACTCAGGTAGTTAGACGTCCTCGGCGGAAAAATTATTTTCAGTACCTTGTCAAGTGGAAGAACCGTCCGATTGAGGACAGCTCATGGCTTGGCGCTAGGCAGATTGAACAAACAGGAACTTCGGTCAAGGAACTCATGAACTGGAGTCATGATATCTTTTTACCCTGGGAGCCTGATGCAGGAGCATCCAGCTCACCGTAACTGGGCAAAATCTCAACCAGGTTCGCAGGCTATTGATCGATTGGACTATTTAATTTTTACTGTGATAGTTTTTTCTTTTAACTTGTTTTACAGAGTCAGTGAATTCAGGAATTTTTAATTAAATTAGAATTAATGTAGCTCAGTTATTAGTTAGGAAATAGTACGTTGAATTAGGAGAGTAAGGACAAACTATTCGTCCAAATCTTGTAATGTCAAGCAAATATAGTTATTAACGATAACAGGATTTTTGTAACCATATTCCATGACAGTTTGATTAACTGCAAAAATCAACTGGAATAGAGGGATATAAACAAATCAAAGTGTAACAGAGAGGGGTTCAGTCAATTACAGAAGAAGAGAAATAAAGACAATCAAGCCATAAGCATTCAAAAACTATTGTCCATCTGTATAATTTCCTACTGTTCGCCTAACATAAACTTTTCTTTACAGTTTGATAAAATACCACACTAAGAATGTCTATTGATCTGCTATTATATATATGCTAACACGAACATACAGTCAGCCAATAAGCATTGGACGATGTCTGTGTAATATACAGTCACCTATTTTAATACAAGCATACAATTATTGGATGCATTTTTCGCACACGGTCAAACAAGGACAGAGACACACAATCTCCAGAAGTTCGAGAAAGAGAATTTGCGCACAAGAGTCAGCCACGACCCGTGTTTGAAACCAAAAGAACAACCACAGAACAGAGGTGGAAAACAACCATAAACAGAGGTAACATTGCTGCATATTTTTCATAAGTTTCATTTCCAGAAAATCAAAGAACCGTCGATAAATTTAGCTATTGTCAAAACTAGAACAATCTTATGAAAAAAAGTCCATTCTTATAAATGGCGTAATAACAAGACACATGGTCGGAATAACATTACAAGCCAGAAAACCCTGGACTAGGGTTTAACCAAAACAAACATCGATGACTTTCATATTTCGAACTTGACACAGCAAGTGACCGACAGGAACATAGCTACAACAAAATTCATTCAACGACCAAAGAACCTGAACAACTCTACAATGACCGTGGGCACCTATCGTGCAAAATACAAACAAAATATTTGGGATTCAAGCCTACCAAAGACAAATAGACTGTATAAATTAAAGACTGAAGGATTCACACACCTAGGTTGCCAACAGCGACCTGCAACCAATAGAACGATTGTGTCAAGAAACAAGGCAGGGAGAAAAACCTACAAGCAAGTGTGCAAATGCGTGCAGAAAATGAATAGACAAGTAAATACCTGAGTGAACGAAGCCGGAATCAACCATAGCGACGTCCCGAAGGAGTTGAACGACTGTAGACCAAAGGAGCCAAGAGGGTAAGTCCCAATAACAGAAGCCGAGCAAAATTGAAGCAAGGACAGGAGGTAATACCTGTTCCCAACGACGAACGAACTCCAAAGTGGTCCTGTGCTCAGGACAAATACCAGTGCCGCATAGTGAGAACCCAGAACAACAGTGAACGAGAAGATTGAACCAGATTCGAGCAAGGAACAACAAGAGTTCAAGAATTGCAACAAAGTCATAGCAAACATCCAGAATCGACCATAAAACCCTGACTAAATTACAAAGACACACTCGCAGACCATCAATAAGTTACAACCAGCAAACAAACATTGGAAATATCCTACAGAACACGCACATGCATAAGGAGAATGATCAGTTAAGCTTACCAGTTTCGAACCATGGTTCAGAGTCGAACAACAACCATTTCCGAACAGCATTTTCCTTACAGTGACAAGCAAGCCGAGCAGAGAAGAGTTCGAGGATTGTCATTAGCAGAAGATTGCAAATACCAAACTTAACAGAGTAGGCGGCGTTCCACAGAAGGAACCCAAGGAACCCTCATCCAAGAACTCTCAGCGCGAAGGAAGCGGAAGAATAATCCAGAACAACCACAAGGACCAGGGTTTTGGCACGAAGAGCGAGCGAAGGCAGGTTCGAGGCGGGAGGACAGAGCATTTAGTGCGAGTAATAACTCCAGCCACCAACCTTAATGTAAAAATCCCGCGGATGATCACTACACAGGGCAACTGAAGATTTTTATTGACACGTATACCCTTTCCAGCGTGTAAAGCGTGGGCCACTGGGCTGGGTTACACCAATAAAGCTTTGTTAAATTATTTAAGCTTCATCTTCAACAGTGAAGAGAAGAAAATAAAAAAATTCTAGTAACTCATAAATATGAATAGCCCCTAGAGTTAGCTTGGTTGGTCAAGTTACTGACGTTAAAGCACCTCTGTTATTGAGAAGTCATGTATTTAATTCTTTTGACACTCTTGAGTCTAGGCTCTACAGTAGACATGGTAGGAAGTGATCTCTTTGGGTGGATTTGTCTAGTAAAATTATTCTATGGACATAGCGGTCACTGATATTTAGGGATCGTGAAAGCCCATATATATTATATATATATTATTTATATTATATTATATATGGTAATAAATTGCATATAGACACCAAAAGTCTTAGTTTGACGATCCATTTCAAGTTATTCAAACAAAAAAACAAAACAAAAAAATTAAGTAGTTTTTATACCTTTATTTTAAACTATTATTATTAATTATAAAAGGAATTAATAGATAAGTCAAACCATATATACATTTAAAGAGCTGTAGTGATATTCTTATCTTTATAATTCACCCCTATTATATTATGGAAATTCTTAATCTGTAAAAAGCTTTTGTTACAATATTATGGGCTAAATATGAATGATTTACCAATACCAAATGTCTAGAAAATCATAATCATTTTATATAAAACTCATTATATAACTATTTTTGAATTAAATCTCAACCATATATTTATGAACATTACTAAAATATTTTATTAAAAGTTAAATCCCTATCATCTATTTAATAATTATTAATAATTTAAAAACAAATAAATTTATAGATATTCAAATAAATGTAGCTCACAAATGTTTAAAGCCATAGGATGGCAATGCCATACCACAGGTATCGGGATAACCACCGAGAGGTTCGTATTCGAGGGAATTCGTTTGGGCTCGAGTTTATATTGATTTTACGTATACCTATATCCAATGGTATGGAGCAAAGTCCATCCAACTTGTAGCAAAGTCCAAACAAAAACTGCTAATTAAACTTTTGCCCAAGAAAATCTGCTAATTAAACTCTTGCTTTTTTCAAATATACATTACGTAAAAAAAATTCTTAGATAAACCCAACAACAATATTGAACCATTGACTTTAACTCTTGACTTATCAGCTCATGCTCAAACGCAAGGGTTAATTAAAAATTGTTTTAATAAAGTATTTTTGGGATATAAGTTTGAATTAGGACTTATCATCTCATGCTCAAAACGCAAAGATTTGTGATGTAAGTTTTAATTAGGATTTGTTTGACTGGACTTTTTTGGTATTTAATTGATTGGATTTGTTTGGTAAACATTAGCGTTAATCAATAACGAAATTTGTTTGGTAACATTTTTGTATTTTTTTTAACGAAATTTTTCTGTAACTATGTTAGTTGATTTAGTCGAATTCTCTCAGTTGGGCAATTTTCTTTTTGAGAAGTCACCGATTCATAGACTACCCTGAAATAAATCATTAATTTTTTAATGAAAAGAAAAATATAGATATATGTGTAAGTGAATTATATTTTAATTTTCAATATTATAAATATTGAAATATAGATTAATATTTAAAAAAATTCTTTTCCAATAAATTTAAGTTAATAAAATTTTATTATAAAATTAATATTACCTAATTTAATGGATTAGCATTATAAAGTCCATTTACCAAAACTTTTGTCAATGGAAGATTTCTTTTTTCAATATTTCAATTTCAAGTGGATGAAGGTTTGTGAAGTTTTTTTATCTGGATTGATTCGATGCTTTGTCTGAATGTCTAGATGTTTATCAACAACTGTGGTGTGTTAGTGATGCTTCCGGTAGTAGTAGTAAGTAGGACCCACAAAGTCTTCTATCTTCCAGACAAGGTGACCCATCTATGCAGTTTTTGCGGTATACCTTTTCATGAACAATTTAATTTTCAATTAATTATATATAGAGCTAATATAAAATTATTATATTTAGGCGGGTACTCAAATATTTCATTATATTTAATATTAAAATATTAAAAAAAAATTATGAAATAATATTAAAGTATATTAAATTAATATATATATATATATATATTAAATATTTTAAAAATAAATTATTTAGAATTTTTTGTTTTCTTAATTTTGATTACTTTATTTTCTTAATAATGCCTTATATTAAAATTATATTTTTATATATATATTAATTTATTATAAATGTTGATAAGCATAGATTTGTTTACAAAAAATAAAACATTTAATAAATATGTTAAATTGGTTAGATTAAAAAATTATAAATTAATTAAATTATATATTTATTCCTAAATAATTATTATTAATTTATTATTATATATTAAAAAATAGTAAACATTAATTCTTAATCAGTGGAGATCTTAATTTATAAAATAGGTTTGTTGCATTACAAGGTTCAATATCCTATCTTATCAATTGTTCAAAAAACCATATGTATTTCATATGGACCTTTTCTTTTTCTTATTTTAATAAAATTTAATAAAAAAAAAAAAATGAAATAACTACTTTAAGATACAAATGAACCTTTGATCTGTGACTACTATTAAGAAAATGCGTAAGTTAAACAACATACATTTCTAAAGAAACCAGAATATTACAACTACAATAACAACATATGCATGAAAGTGTGTTGGCTCTGTTATTATTATTATAAGTGAAAGTTCCATCCATACATACACCATTAATGACCACTAGCCCCAATAGTGGAACATTTCAGTCAAGAAGACCCACTCCTCCAAGGGTCGGCACAATAGTCCTAAGCCTTTTCTAAGATTAAGCTCAACCAAAACTTGGCTCCCAAAGATTTTTCTAAGAGTTATGAGGTTCTATTTATAACAAAGGGTGGGGTAACCCTTGACATTCCTATTTGTGACTCTTTGACTACCCTCATCACTCTTAAACTTCTTTAAAAACAACTCATTACATAATATGATGACCTTTCATATTCCACTAATGACACTTGGAATTTCACTTACAACATTTTTACAAATAATATAACATTTTCCACATGTACCCATGTGAGACAAAATAGGCTAGAGACAACCTAATAAGACAAAAAACTATGACTCTAAAGTTTGGGAAAAGACCAACTCGGTAACCTCCACTTAGTACTTCCTATTCACGTACCCATGGCAAGCTTGGTACTATGAGATGATGTCCCCAAACTTCTTGATGGTGTATTTCTGATAGCGGATTCTTTCTTCCATAACATATAGGTATATGGTCTTTGAACCTGTATCCAACTCATCCTCAAGCATATGCAACATGGTAAAAACCATGAAGGGACAACCAATATACTTTTGCATGTTATGTGCATTGAGCTCCAAGTCATCCCTTATGGCCTCTCGCTTTAGCTACTCCATGTATTTGTTGATCTCTAGTTGAACTTGGTTCTTGTGTTTAGCTTTGGTGAGGGAACCGATTGAAGGGATCTTGTGCGTTCTCACCATGACATCCAAATTGTTGTACAACCGTGTATATGAGGCCTGTATATTGGTGACAATGGGGCGAGATGCTCATAGTTCTGGATCAACATCGAGACCTTTTCTTTCTCCATCTCTTCCCACGGCTTCATCATCCTTGGCAAGTGCAGTAGGGACCCTTTGTACTGCATTGTCCATGCTTTCACATGGGCGATGGAAACATGTATGTCCCTGAGAGTTTGAACAAGCTTTCTGCTCCGCTGCTGTAACACATGCACATGGAAAAATTATTTATGCATAGTGATGAATATGTCATAGAACTTATGCATGGTAGTCTCAAGTTTTGATACTTCATCAAGTATCGCTTTCCTCATCTCTTCCATTGCAGAAACTATGCTCTACTCTCTAAGGTATTCTGCCTCTTTCCTAACCACCTGCAAGTTCTTATCCATTTTTTCATTCTCAAACAATAGGGACTTAACATTAGATCTTGTGGCTCCTGCATAGGCCAAGGTGGCACTGACAATGACAACTCAATGTTGTCTGACATCTGACACTATCACTCTTTCCTTCATGAATGAAAGTGACATGTGATCATCTGGAAAGTGTTTCCTCCATGCCTGTACAATTTTATTTTGTAACTCATCGAACGAAATATTGTACACATCCATAATCAGATCATCATGGAGGGGAACAGTTTCTCCTTGCCCGCTCAGGACTGGTTCTGAGACTAGAGGTGGAGGAGACTGAGAGGTGACCTCGGGTTCTCTTGGCGTGAGGCCGGTGTCTTCATTTTGTGGCTCATCCCCCAACTCCATGTCTGTCACATCATTAAATTGCTCAATCTATTGAGCAAGCTCCCGTTCCTACATCTGTTCACCTTCTTCTTTAGATGTCGGTTGTTCTGATTCCCTAACCTGTATGGGCATTGTTTTCTCTATCATCGCGCCTTGCCTTTTTTCTTCCTCTCGTTTCTGTTTCTCTTCCCTTTCTCTCCTTCTCAACTCTTACTCTTTGTTCAACTTCTTATCCATTTCCTACAAATTCCATTTTTCTTCCTCTAGCCTTTACTTTTATTTCTTCCTTCGTTCTACCCTCTTTACCCACTGCTTCTTATTTTCCTCGGTTTCCAAAGCTGTTTTCTCAGTGATAGGATATGCTTTCATCTTGTAGCTTTGCAAAGCCTTTGGGTTCTCGACAATTTTCCTCTTACCTTTGTCCTCCACCGAATTGCTGCTTATTGTTGTTGTTGTTTCATGTGTTGTTGCTTCCTACAGAGAAACCTTCCAAGTTGTGGCTATACTGACTGACTCGTGGAGCTTGGATTCATTCTAACAATATCTCCAAGGGTTCTCCTCATGCCAGTGAAATGTCCCATGGATCCATGGATAGTACACCTTCGCAGAGTGGTTCCTGCAAATACTGTGGGAATCATACGAATTGAATTCTTTGGTGCCGAACTCGAACTTCAATATCTCCTTAGCTTCGAAATCAACATCTTTCAAGCTGTTAATCTCATATAACCAAATACGCAAAGGAAGAGTGGGTCATGACACCTTCTTCTTCATGTCCATTCCTGATGATAACCCTGTGGAGAGGTGATATGAGACCTCTTGCATGACAAACTTTTCCGTGGCATACCTTGGTAGAACATGTGGAGGTTTCTCTCTACCAAACACTCTTATGAAGGTGCCACCGTGTGAGGCACACCAATTTGCAATGTTAAGTATCACATCCATCGCTTCTTGGGACATGCTATGTGGATCCCGCTCAAAGATCATCTTGTACAACAAGATGATGAAATGGTAGTCAACCTTGCCATTACTCCTTAGTAGTTGTAGTCGGAAAGAAACTTGCAATAAATATTGATGACAGCCTCTTTCAGAGTCCATTTCTAGCTCATGCTAAGAAATTGGTGCTCCGCACAGATTACATCCAGTAAATATGCAAACATGTAGAATCTCTTTTGCTCATCCTTGGGAGGATTTTGGGCGTTGGACACATGGACTTTCAACTAATGAGCCAACAAGTCCAACCAGTTGAATGGCCTTCCATCACTAACCAACTGGTCCAATACAACTACCCAACCTTCAAGAAGGGTCTGAGTGCTCTCTTGACCATATACGCGACATGGAAAAATGATCAAGAACTAGTAGGCCTTTCTAAGAGACTTTATCTTATAAACATGATTGGGTGTCTATTTGAACTTTGACGACACTTTCACCCAGTGCTTGACTATATCTCTCGTGTTCACCTAGTTGTGGGTGGCATCAAAAAGTGTGACCATGTGCCTCACTAGCTGATTTAAATGATACATATGATGATATTTCTCCACCCTGAAAGTGGCAAGCTCTCTCCAAATGACACTGCTCAATGTCATAGTTTCTAGATCTATGTGTGAGACAATCAAACTAATAATGTCTACACATGGGAAGGTGGGGTACCTGCATGCAACCTTGTAAAATCCTGACTGCTGGATACTGAAATAAAAATGTATGTTCTATAATTCCTCCTTGAAGTCCTCTACAAAGATATCGTTGATCTACTACGAAGTCAACTTCATGCCCTTACGAATGAACCACTGAATGTATGAATAAACCAGAAATTTAACTGACATCTGCTCAACTGCTTCCCCAATACTACTCTCGACAGTTTCCTTTGATGAAGCTCTCTAGGAAGACATGTTAACTATAACTTCTAGACGAATTCTCAACGAATTTTGTACCTGGAGACAGAGAGGACACTCATGGCATGCAAATACTAGCATAAAATCAAAAGCACTTCAAGACAAGAAAAAGAAACAAACTGGGCAAATGTTGTGAGGGATTGTGCAATCCCAATTCACAGAGGTGATTGGTTGCCTATTGGAACTGCTTATTAGATAGTCCCAACAGTCAATGAGGGAGGCTTGCTAATGGAGCTACGCAATGCGTAGTTTACTCTATACAACGACCAGGGGAGACTGCGCATTACACAATCTCAGTGGCTAGGACTCAGAGGATGGATCCTCGAACTACATAGTGCATAATTGGAGAGAGGCCAAGGCTACCTCTATGCAATTCCAGAAGCCAAGGTTGGGCCTTGATCTCCTAGAATGCGTAGTGCATGCAAGGGAAGGCGAGATCTGGGTAAGGGAAGCCCATATCTACCTAATAGGACTATGAAGCTGAGTAGATATGAAGGATGGTGAGATGTTGAGTGCAAATCTGAGTGAGTGATGATGCATGTAAGTAAAACAAGTGTAGGAATCAATCAAATTGAAGGAAAATGAATCATGTGGAGAGATCCTCCATAACGACGAACATTAGTGCAAAAATTGGCTAATGCATGCGACACTCAGGAAAGACAATGAAAAACTTAAAACAACACTTCTACAAGCTAAAAAAAGTCAAAACGATAGTAGTAATTCAACAAAACAAGTGAAACAACAATTTCACAAGCTAAACAAGCAAAAGAGACAGAAAAAGTGGTGAAAGACTAGAAAAGAAAGATTTACCCGAAAAAGCGACGAAAATCGCACTGAAGGTTCCTTGATCTCCTCGAGAATGCTAGAGCTCCAAGATCAAATGTGAAAATGAGCTCTAGATGCACAGACAAAATATATTTGGTCGATTAGGGTTTATGACGCGAAGGCCAAAAATCAAGGAGAAAGCAAAACTTGGTGGAAGTTTCTAAAATAACTCAAGTGTCTCCTCTAGGTTGCTAAAATTAGATCCTTATTTTATACGGATGCTTTTTCACTTTTTTTCTTTTTCAGGAAAAGCTTCCATGCATTGCATGGAGAGATTTCACAGTTCTCGAAAGGACTGGGGAACTCACTGGCTCATGCACTAAGCATCTTCTGAGAAAGAGGCTTCTGCACAATTTTTGGGCCCAGTGGCTATGGGATGCCTCTCAAGCTCTGCGCAATTTCCCGGCTGAAGGTTGACTGTTAAATATCTCTGCGCAATTTTGGAACTGAAGGCTCACTCTCAGCTTGAACTACGCAATTTCTGAGAGCAAGGTTTGTTTCCATCAAGGATTGTAAAGTTATTTATGGCAAGCCCGGAACTCGGTGGAAACCAAGTCAAGAGATCAGCTTGTGGGGTAGCCAACAAATGTAGTAAGAAAACACAAGCCATGATGCAAATATGAGGCTCAATCAAAGCACAAGTACCTGGGTCAGTGCAAGATGAGTTGTTGTAGTTTATAAGGGAGGCTCCGAAATGAAGCATAGGCAAAATTATGGAGGGTGGTTGTAGCCACTACAACATTGGTGACACACTGGTAGAAATCCAACTCTTTGTATGAACCTTGTCTCATATAAAGTGAGTCTAAATCTTCTTGAAGTCTTGTTTGATTCTTTGATTATCATAGCTTATTCACTAGCTTGAGTTAAAGATATAGTCCTTACCATTCTCTTTATCAACAACACACATACCAAGCCAAGTCAAAATGATTTGTTTCGATTTTGGATCAGGGGTATAAAAATGTGCAAGTGATATAGACTGTGAGAGCTTTTGTTTCATATCTAGTGTTGCTCCACTGCTAGCAGACCTGGACAGTACCTCAGTGGAGTCACTTCAGGAACATAAGAATTGCTCTACCGCTGGTGAGCCTAGACAGTAGCTCGACGAAGTTACTTGCTTCACCTCTCTATCAAGGAAGCATTTCTCTTCTTTCGCCTTTATGTTTTTTTTTCATTTTTTTTTCAAGAACTCTGCATAGACACTTATTTATTTAATGAGGTGCAAGAGGGATCCCAACTTATTGAGAGAAGAAGAGGTTGTCCCTTTAGAGAAGGATGTTTATATATACCTCAGACATACTTGTTAAGGTTTTCCCCCTCTCCTTACTCTACTTGAATGAATTGACAAGGGTTAACCAAAAATAGAAAATCAATTAGAGTAGGCGGTACTAGTTAAGAGTGCAAGCATCGTGGTTTCACCATGATTTTCTATGAAAGGAACATATTTTCCATCAAGTTATCATCAACTAAAATAAACACAACATTCTCATAAAGAGAGGGAATATATAGATAACCAAGTGTTGATAGATGTACAAGTTCCTCTTGGATTTCACCCTGCTTATCTCAAGAAGGAAAGCACAGTTTCATGTGGAAAATATCCTACGAGTGAAAAAGCAAAGAAGCCAAGGAAAAAAGCAAGACAAAAGAAAAATAAAGAAAACAAAAGAAGAAAGGAAACGATACTCCTACTCCTAAGCTAAGTAGAGCATACGAAAGCTCACATGAAGTGATATTTCCAATGCAGGCACCAACACATTGGTTGACCCATGTAGGCGAAAACATGATTGACAAGATAGATATTCAAGCATACCAACAGACAAGAAAGATAAAACAATGCAATCCAGATCATTCAAATCTTGAATGCATCCACAAAAAATTAAATCTTGAAAGCACATGAAAGGTACTCTGCAGATGGATCATGGTGTCCTGTCACATTTCTCATGGAAGACAAACATGTACATAGCTTTGAACATGACAAACGATAAAACATGAAGAAATAAGAAAAAGTTCTCTTTGCAACAATGCTTGCTATGTATGACTCGTCCACTGCATGAGCAATAGGATCATGTGATTCTGGTGGAGGGTGTGAAAACAATGATATGGATTGATCTTCAATGTGAACAAGAGAGTGATGAGGAGCATGGAGAAATTCAACAGATATCTGATTAGAAGTGGAACCAACCTCAAGGCTACGAGAACTTGACATAACCATTAACTCGGTCCGAAGTGCCTTGAAAACTTGAGGGGTTTCCACTTCATCAAAATATGTATCATCAAAGACCGCTAGATTGGAAAGAACAACAACAAGTGAATTAAAATTGTGATCAGATGAGTGAGTGAAATGATCACGACAACTACAATAAGAAAATTCAAGATGAACGATGACATCCTCATGATCTGACAAATCATAAAGAGGTGGTAATGAAAAATAGTAATTCTCCACCTCTATGTTTTCGGAAATATAAGATGAGAGATTGGGTGGATCTGAGGGGGAAGATTTGTCCTCTTTGTGATTAAAAGAAAGACTGATATCCCACGTATTATGTGAATGATCGAAACTAGAAAAGTTTGGAGATGAATTTTCAGAAGATGGAACAAAAATGGCAGAATCGTGGAATATCTTAGGATAAAGCAAATGAGGTGTGGATGGAAGGAGATCATCCTTCACCGTAGATTCTTGTTCAAGCTCCCACACATAGTCATAAAAAAAGAGAGCATAGGTTGGTTGTTCAACAAAAATTCCATCCATAACTTAATCCTCATGAACATCACAAGTAGAATCTGGAACAGATGAAAAAAAACACCAAAATCCATAGGATCAAAGGAACTAAAGGATGGAGGCTAAGCGGATGATACCACGTGACAACCATCAATCTTGCAGTCTAAATCTATGCAAAAATCTAGAGCAGGTGGGGTAGGAGAAGATGGTGACAGATCAATAGGTAGGTTCAAAAATTCTACCACCTCATCCTTCAGAGCTAGAGTTGTAAGATGAGAAGGGGACTAAGGGTCACATGGGACAACAACTTCATCTATCTCAAATTTTGAAGCTCTAACACCGAGGTATGTTGGGAGAGAGTTGGAAGTTTGTAATTCATGTCGATTCTTAGAAATGTAAATAAGATATTCAAATTTTCCCTCCAAAAATTTCCAGCTAACTTCAATCTCAGGAAATTCATAATCGTAATGAAGGAAATGATCATGAAAGTGCTCAAGAGATTCATCAAGAGCTTTTCACAATTTTAAAATTTTTCAATTGAGTGCTTTAAGGTAATATAAAATGAAAGCATTGATTAATTCTTTATGCATATGATCATAAGAGTGTATAGAGGTTGCAGGCAATGAGTGACACCATTGATTAACACACCCTTTGAACGTGAAGTAAAACAATCCACATGTGATTTCATCTGAGGGGACATCATGCCTGTCACAGAAGCCACCAAAGGCAAGGTTGTTCCATTATTTCCATTGAATTTGTATTTGGAAAATTCATCTATAACATCCACCAACACATAAAAATCAAGTGTGAGAAAAATATGTTGGGGTTTTGACTAGGACATAAGTAATGAATGATGTGAAGAAATTCGAAACAGACTTCAAGGGTTCAACTTGTCATCTGACCCTCCTTCAAGCGCCAGAAATGTTGATGGCGCTGGACCCACCAACATTCAGGGGACCTACCCAGTAAGAAGTCCCAACTAGACCTCAGACTATTTGGAGTAGGAGTCTTAACAATGGGTGGTAACGTAATGCCTTGACCACAGTAGCACACAAAGGTAAGTATGATAAATTTTTGTTGAAGCAAGTGTGTGACCTTGTAGCGAGTCAAGTGAGATGCTTGGGGGTTCTAACACATGGAGGGGAAAAGGAAGTGTGCCCCTTAGAATCATGTGATAGTACGAGCTCGAAAAAAACACAAAAGTGGAATGAAATCACAAGTTAAAATGTGAAATAGTCCACAAATTAAAGTGATGGGTTAACCCAACAACACGCATTCAACAAGATTCATACAATTGCATACAAATTAGTTCATAAACCATTCATAAGTTAAACAACATACATTGCTGAAGAAACATAATATTCCAGCTACAATAACAACATATGCATGAAAGCATGTTGGCTATGTTATTATTTTTATAAGTGAAAGTTTCATGCATACATACACCATTGATGACCACTAGCCCCAATAGTGGAACATTACAATCAATAACAACTTCTCTTCCAAATAAGTGTACTTGCTCTACATTGTGGGGTCACCAAGGCTCGTCACAATACTCTCAAGCCATTTCTAAACCTAAGCCTAGCCAAAGATTAGCTCCCAAAATCCTATTCTAAGAGTTATGAGGTTCTAGTTATAACAAAGGGTGGGGTTAGACTTGACATTCGCCTTTACGTCTCTTTGACTACCCTCATGAATCTTCAACTTCTTTACAAATAACTCATTGCATAATATGATGACCTTTCATATTCCACTAATGACACTTGGAATTTAAATTGCAACATATTTACAAATAAAATTACATTTTCCACATCTACCCATGTGAGATAAAATAGGCTAGAGATAGCCTAACAAGATAAAACACTATGAATTCGAATTTTGAGGAAAGACTAACTCGACAACCTCCAATTTGTGCTTCTCGATCACGTACTCATTCCAAGCTTGGTACTATGATATGGTGTCCCCAAACTACTTGATGGTGTCTTTTTTATAGTGGACTCTTGCTTTCATAGCATCTGGGTATATCGTTTTGGAACCTGTATCCAACTCATCTTGAAGAATGTGAAGCATGGTATTGACAATGAAGGGACCACTAATGTCACTACAACAAAACCAGCGATTTGCGCCAGATTTAGCACCAGATTTTAGTGCAATTTTTTTGTAATTGTGATGAGCAACCTGGCGCTAAATCTGGCTCTATTGTACAATTTTTAAAGCGCCCTTTTTTGCGTCTGATTTTGCATCCTTTTTCACTCTAGATTTTGCATCATTTTTTGCACCAAACTATGCATCATTTTTTGCGTCAAATTTTGAACCAAGATTGGCATCTTATTTTATGACAGGTTTTGCTTCTAGTTTTG
>APFE031569372.1:2635-20021 GCA_000404065.3 Pinus taeda
ATTAACATTATTATTATCATTATTATTATAACCTAAACATATATTCGTTTCAAAAAGCATGGAAGAATATTTTTAACCATGAAGATTTAGATCCACTTTATTAGGGAGTTCCTTAATCTATAAATAAGCTATGTTACAATACCATACCATGGGCCAGAGCCATGGCTTTTCAATATCAAATGCCGAAGAAACCATAACTCATTTCATATGAAACTTTCTCATATAATATTTTGTTGACTAGCAATTGCACCATATGTTGCAAAGAAATGCCATAAGGTGGGAGCATAGCACTTTATTTTAGCTTATTTTATAATGGTAAAATTAACAAAGATTTCTTGCATAGAAAAAGGAGAATGATGGAATGGGAGGGAGTCAAAGTCTTTTTACAACGATAGGTGTTATTGTCATAGAATTGGATGGAACACACTAATTAGACAGTGGTATACATCAAATCATTGTCTTCCTTTTCAATCCCCACCTTTCAACAATGAATTCATCTGATTTCTAACTATTATCCAACAACTCCTTCCACAAATGTGTTCTTAAGCCAAAGTGCCAACTATTCCTGCAAGAGGAAGAAGGAAATGCTAACTATTTCAGCCATTGTATGGTTGTCCCGAAGTGAAATTAGATGGTCAAGATTGACCAAGTAGTTGATAAAATCCATGCCCAAAAGTATAATGGAGTTGGATTTGGTCCACACCAAGAGACTTCATCATCCATTCTCCAAACAGAACTGATTTATCTTCTGCATCTGCTACCTATCAACCCTCACCAACGATACTTTAGGTGGATGTAATAATTATAATTGCAATCACAATATAATAAATATAACATATCCTAAAAATTACTTCACACTAACTCTTGGGTTGATGTACATTTAGTGTTTATTAAGGGATGGTAAAAATCTTGAGTGAAACCCTGATAGATAGATCAAAATTTGTAAGCATATGTATGGAAGAATGCATGTGAATTTTTTGTATTTACTTCTTGACGAATTCATTCCATCACACTATTGAGAGATATTTGAAATGCAATCATCACATCCAGTCATCCCATCGAGTGTCATGTTTACTGTTTTTCGTTTATGGAAATAACAATATTGTAGATGTAATGTTTTTCATGTTTTCTATTTGTATGTTTTGGTTTGAGATTCACATTAACTCTTTCAAAATAGTGTATGAAAAAAATTATTTTATCATTCTCTAAAACTTAGTTCAAAAATAATCTATATTTTAAGACCATATTAGGAATTGTGGGTGTAACAACTTTTATTGAAGTAGATAATGTCACATCATTTTGAGTATCATTCACTTTGGGCATTGTCTTGCTTTCTAGAATATGTTAAAACCACTTGAGAAAATTTTCCTTTACTTCAACTGGTTTATAAAGTAGGATAATAACATATATTGATCAGTGCAATAAGTTTACAAAATTGATATCATTATGAAAGAAATGTACATTACAGTGAATATTGTTATTTATGCATCCCAATTAAATACACCGAGACTATCTAAGCAGTTGTAATAACATTTTCAAAAAAAGTAAAAAAAAAAATACATTCAACAGTTCCCTTCACAACATCTGTTGCTGAAAATGTTTCACAGTTCGTTGTAATAACACTTACGGATCTAGACATAGGAACGCTAAACAAGAAAATCCAATGGTATATTTTTATATTAACACACATTTCCCTACCAATACTTTTCTTCCAGAACATCAGGAGGTCAAACATATATATAATTAGTTTCCATTCTGAGTTTCTGAATCAAAACTGAGTCATTTTAGGCAGCATTTTTGTGTCCCATGATTATATCATTAGCCTTTTACAACAAAAAACCCTTTTGATGAAAATACAATCATTGCTTTTGCCATTTTATTGCAGTGAGGAGAACATGATGACAGCTTGTGGGCTAGATCCCTACCTGTTCTACAATTGTTACCTTCATCCCCGATTCTATCTATAGCTGTTAGAATGGAGTTAGACGTTTTCGATTATTCCATCTACCTAAATCCCAATGAGATGATTTGGATGGTTCCTCATAATGTGTCAGATTCTGGTCGTCATTGAACATCATTTCTCCTATAGACAAGCTCACTGTCTGTCACTGAGCTTTCTAGACCATCAATGGCCTACCTACCAACTTCTACTCCCCCCGTTGCATCTCCTAGGCTTGACTGCCCTCCACCCTCTCCCTCTACGCTCAACCTTCTTGGCGCTTGCATTGCACCCTCCCCTACCTTTGATTCCATTTCTCCTGAGGCATTTCTTCACCCAACATCATCTCATATTCCCATTTCTTTAGGGTTTTCACAATCTCAGATATCCTCTATCCATCACTGGACACCAGACAACAACTCTAGCCCTACCTCTTTTCAAGGAAGTTTTCCTATTATCCCTAGCAGCTTCAATATTTTGGAAGTTAACCCTTGGAACTCCTCCCCTTCACCACAGGAAGTCTCACAAGGAAATCGGGACCCCTTTCAGGGCCATCTAGATGCTCCATGGACTAGTAAGGCTAAGAAGAGTAAGTGTGTCAAGACCTTGAGCAAGGACATCAATCTTAGATTTGTGGAAGGTATCATTATGGGAAAAGTGGTGGATACTGGCAATAAGGTTCTAGTGTGGCATGTGAGGGGAAGAACATATTCGGCTAAGCGGCTTCGCCTCTGGAACTTCAAGATTTGTGGCACTTTACTCAAGGAAATTATGTCGATCACCATTCTAAGTCGAGGATTATTTTCCCTCAATTTCCACCAATAAGAATACATAGATTGGATACTCTCCTGCTACTGGCATATCAAAATGGACCCTATGCTTCTAAAACGATGGAGCCCCCTCTTTAATCTAGAATGGGAGTAGTTGGGTGTTGGTCTGATTTGGGTTCGTCTTCCAGGGCTACCCCTGCACTTTTGGTCATAGGACATCTTTATTCGCATAAAAAATGCACTGGGTACCTATTTGGATCATGATTTTCATATGCAACTTCTAACAAAAATCTATGGCCCGCATATTGGTTCACCTTGACACTAGAGAAGGATTGGAGGAAAATATTACTTTACACTGGAATCATTTCACTTGCAAACAAACCCTAGACTATGAGGGAGTCCCCTTCAGGTTTAGAAGGTGTCACAGGGTAGGGAATCTATATAAGGAGTTCTCCCTTGTCTTTTCAGTGACTTCTTCGTCGGAAAAAGGCACTAAGAATCCACAATCTGAAGATCCTCTAGTGGAAGAACAACCTCCTCATGTTATTAGTCTGATGGCTATGTATGGGGATACTTCTCTACCAACTTGTTTTGCCTCTCTGCAACCTACATCTTCGTCCATAATGAGATCTCAGACTGTTGCAGTGGCTACTCACTCCACGGGTACTCTTTCTTTTCTCTGTTCTTCTGTTTCTTTTATATGCACTTCACAACAATTACATGTTTCATATGCATCCATTTCTAGCTCGTCCACATTCCCTCTCACATGCCTACTCGATCATCCTTCTACTATCCTCTCCAATACCCCACTCTTTGTTACTGGAGCTGACTCCATCACTTCACTTAAGCCCTCCACCACTTCTCAACTTTCACATCCATATAACCTCTGACCCCGGGTATCCATCCTTCCTAGACCATCTAGATAAGGTCTCTCTTCCCTCTCTATTGAGACTAAACCCACTTGAGGGAACCCTTAAGGATTTTGAGAGATATCCTTCTTGTCGGGGTAGACGTGGCCCTAGGGTGGATGTCAATGGATTATCCAAGGGTATTGAAATGGGCATTAATACTCGATCCATCAACCCTATTTCTGTATGGGGGGGACCTCGATTCCTAGGAATGGATATCTATTCCTCAGAGATGGGCAGGAATTTTCATATCCTCAATTTCTATGCATCATATCATAGTAGGGTGGAGTTCTGGAATCACCAATTGCAACTGTCGTTGATGAATTCTAATACCTAACTTTGGGTGGAGACCTCAATTTCACTATTCATCATGAGAAATCTTTGGGACATCATACATAGCTAGATACCCTATCATAATACATGGAACATCCCTTGGAATTACATCATCTGATGGAGATCCCCATGAACAAAGAGAAATTGACATGATATAATAGGAGAATTGGTGATGCTACCTTGCATAGGCAGTTGGATTGGTTTATCATCAAAGAGGACTTGCTTGGTACCCTCTCCAATTTTCTTCAATGGGTTGGATCTGGGGATGTCTTTGATAACTCCCCCATCTATTTAGAACTAGTTGGTCCATCCCTAAAGCCCAGAGCACCCTTGGGATTCAACTCAACCTAGTTAGAGGAACCCAAATATCACAAATTGGATACCGATATTTGGAGAGACCACCCTCCTTCCCAAAGGCGGAACCTAGTTGAAGGATTTTGTCGAAACCTCATGGAACTTAAAAATATCTCCATTCAATGGGCCAAATCTAAATGATCCAGGGATGACCAACTCTTTGTGCAATTGAGCACTAGCTTGCCAGTCTTATGGATGACCAAGGTCACGGATTCATCTCAGTTGAAGCTAAATCTACCCTCACCAAGGTAGAGGCCTAAAGGTCCAATATTCTATAGGATTGAGAAGAGACTTAGAGACTTAGAAGCAGAGCCATCTAGCTGAAGGCAAGGAATGACGATACTAAATTCTTCCACAATTGTGCCAAAGGAAGGTGGCCTTGTAACACCATTTTTAAAATGTCTACTAATCATGGACAGTATGCTCAAACGTTCCATCAACTAGATCATTTGGGAAAATTCAGTTTTCAATAGCTTTCAAGGCTCCACTTGGGATTTCACTCACAGAAATCATTCGTATTGCTGGTCATTTCCCTTGGTATGTTGACCCTGACATATCTGATGATCTCACTAAACCTATATCTATGAGTGAATTTGAGAGCACCGTGAAATGGTTGAAGAGGGATAAAAGTCTAGGTCTATAGAATTCTATCTACCTTCTTTTGATACTTTAGGCTTGGACCTACTCAAGGTTATTGAGGAATGTAGGATTACAGGGCACATGTATGAGGTCATGAATTCCACCTTCATTTCCCTCATCCCTAAGGTGGACTCCCCTCAATCCTTTAATGATTTCCAACCCATATACCTTTGCAAATGCTTATACAAAATTATAGCCAAAATCAATACTATCTGTATCAAGCCTATTCTCTCGGCCAACATCTCATATGGACAATATTGTTTCCTCCATAAATGATAGATCCATGAGGCTATTGGCACATCATAGGAAGCTCTCCATTCTATCAAATAGAATCATCTAAAAGGATCCATTTTCAAAAATTGATCTATAAAAGGCTTTTGATCAAGTTAGCTATCTCTATCTTAGGATGTTTCTCACACACCTTGGATTCCCCATCCCTTTCATATGATGGATTATGTGTTGCATTTCCCCTGTCTCCTTTGGTGTACTTATAAATGGATCAGTCTCCAATTTCTTCCATGCTGAGAGGGGCCTCAAACATGGTTGTCCACTATCCCCATTACTTTTCCTACTTGTCATGGAAGGACTAAGCAAGCTAATCCTAGAGGAAAGAAGATTTGGGTGACTACTGGGGCTCAAGATCACTGATCAATGTATTTTATCCCATCTTCTTTTCATTGATGATGTGTTATTTTTATCATCAGCGGCATTCGAGACTTCAATACTTTCTATGATATCATACAATGTTTTTGTACAACTACTAGGATGGAAACCAATAGAACAAAGCCTACCACCACCTTCACAACTTGCTCTCTTCAGGAATCCATACATGCTTATCAGAAGATTCCCTTCCAAAGTTTTCAATTGGATGATGAACTTAAATATTTGGCGTTTCACATAAACTCCCATGGATAAAAAATAACTGACTAGACTTGATTGATGACTAAGGTGTAAAAAAGGTTGCTTAGTTGGAACCACCAATTATTATCCAGAGCTGGTAGGCTAGTTCTTATCAAATCAGTATTGGAAGCCACTATGGTTTACTAGTTGTACCTTGCTTGGATTCCTCAAGGTATACTTTTGATAATACAAAAAATATGCTCCAAATTTCTATGGAATGGACATAAGGAGGGGAAGTCATTCACTTGGATGATATGGAGTCGTATTGCATTGCACAGGAAATTGGGAGGATGGGCCCTCAAAAATCTTCCAGCATTTTCACATGCATTGGCTGCCAAATATGGAAAGATGTGGTCATCAATAAATACATTTGGCCACATAACCTCATGGATTGGGTTCACCTTCCATCTTGGAACAAACATTGTATCTCTATCATCTTGATGGTTGTATTACAATCTCTCCCCAGCATCAAGAATGGCCTCACTTGGTGAATTAACAATGGAACAACAATCTGCATTGGATCTAAGTCATGGATAGGTTGTGGAAACTTATATTGACTTCCTCCAGACAATATTTCATTCCTAAATGGTAGGGACATATCAACGATTGCACAAATAGTAGATCAACATAACACTACTATTTTCCTACAAGCTTGGAAATTTGCAGCTACACTAGGCATTAGAGATCAGTGCATACAAGATTGGGGGAAGTACATAAATGTGTTATCTGAATCACATGTCTGAATATCTAATCACGATGATGATCTCATATAGGCTTTGACATCTCATCGAGTATACTCTCCCAAGATCGGATATCAAATTATACATGTTGCGCATAAGCCCCCTTTTCTAGAGGGGTGGTGGAGAGCACTTGGAAACCCAAGGCTCCCCCACGAACTCAACTCTTAATGTGGAATATCATCATGAATAAAACTCCTACAAGTATCAACTTGATGAAGAGATCACACTTTTGTTCGTCTTGGTGTGTCATTCGTCAATAGCACGAGGAATCGAAGCAAGTGACGATAGGATACGTATTTCTTCTGATGAAAGAATGTAGTTTTACGTAACTATGCCAGTAGTTTTAAACGCTCTCTTTGCATTGCCGGAAATCAGTGGTGTGTTTTTGTGTAGAATCTATGAGATTTCTCTTCCGGTAAAAAAAAAAATAGCTATTTTAATCTGCAAGTTGTCCCTTTCCTCGATCATCTAGGGAAAAGGGTGTTGTCATATTCGACCGCAAGTCCATAGCTGCGTCCGCTATCCCAATCATATATCGCGTACCCCAAAAGGCCTCCTTTTGCCCTTTCGGTGGGGCGAGGAGGATTCGAACCCCGACACCATGGTTCGTAGCCACGTGTGATCATCTCTTCTTGTTCTGCAGAACCTTATGACACATTTTGGGAGCAAGTCCTCTCCTCTTTGGACATACCTCAACGTTGGGAAGGGTGAAACACCAATGAGGCGTGGAACGACTGGTGAAAATCTTCCCCCAACATGAAGAATCACAATCTCCCCCTATTTATATGATGTCATACTTGGTTAAGTCAAAACATCATCATCTTTAACAATCTACAAATTCGGTGGCGTATGGTAATCACTAGAATCATCAATAATTTCCATGAAATACTTGATGTTGAACAGTCCCCACCTTCTCGCACCATAACTCCTGAAGCCATCAACCATGACCATCCATGGGTATAGCTCGACGGATCTGCCCAAGACTAGGGGTGTGGGTATTCTTCTCCATTTATTAGACAATCACTCTTTTTGAATCTGCAAGGGGTTTTGTGCTAGCACAAACAATTTCGCTGAGCTCATCTCACTCTGAAATTTATTATACTTTACATTGGCACATAACTGTAGACATATTCATATATTTGGGGAATCTAAGATCATCATTAATTGGTTCTCTTGCACAACTGTATGTCATGTGCATTCTCTCAGGAACATTTTGGATGATGCATTACCTTTAAAATCACAATTTGAACAAATTACCTGTTTCCACATTTACAGGGAGCACAACTAGGCTGCGGATCAGCTTTCCAAGGAGGCAGCGAATCAACCCAGATGATAATGGTTTATCCAAGAACAGAGGCAGGGAGAGTTCTTCTAGTATTATCACAAGCCTTACAAAGACTAGATATAACAGAGGGCTGACAGGACCCAATTTTCACAATTTTTATGATCCTAATATATATTATATATATATATATATATATATATATATATATATCAATTTGCAAAGCAAACATTTTGAATTTTTGTATACATATTTACTAAATCTGAAGGCATACCCTTAGTGGGTAATTATGTATAGACCTATATATTTTGATGGCTATGTACACACATGCATCATATGCAACCAACATTTACAACATGTAATTTTCCATTTATAATAGAAAATTATGATTTTTCCCAGGGGAAAAAACAAACCCTTTTGATTATCAAATCAATGCTCTTGAACCCTATGAAACTATGAATTTTTGAATCATACTCATAATGGTTTTATTACTGGGAAAGACAAAAGTGGGTTTTCTCTAGTGACTCCACAACCATTTTTCCTTGTGAAGATCGCTCGAAACTAGAAAAGTGCTCCAATTTTTCAATTTTGTCATTCAGGATCTCCTGTTAGTGAACATTGTTGTTGTTTCCTAGTTGGGAACCCTTGGACCTAAAGTCAACCTAAGGTCTAGTTGGGTCAAGAGCTCCCCCATCAAGGATTGTGTCTTGTGAAAGTCATATAAAAAAATGCAGGTCTGCTACACATGGTAGTATTCATAGAGGACTTTACCCAGTTTATCTTAGGTACTCTGACAGAAACTCACATCGCATCCAAAAGTGAATTTCTACTGTAACCAACACATACTGATATAAGCTTACAAAGTAATCCAAAGGAGAAAACTTCCATAGTATGGCACTAAATCTTAAAGCGCCCATATTAGCCTTCACAATGTATTTTCGCCAATAATAGGGCGATTGGGTTAATTAGAGGCACTTTAATTTTAAATATGAAGATATTATTTTGATGTTTAAATAGAGACATGTCCATTGAATGTAGGGTTTCTAGATTTTTAATCCTTCCTCTAAACACCTAATAAACAACTGTGAAGGAATAAGATGTAAAATTTAATCATGCTTATTTACACGCCTTGTAAAGAGAAACTTATTGTAGGAGATTTCATGGTTCCCAAATTGTGATGTTAGTTTTGTATTTGCTAATGGAAGGACCCTTTGAACTTCCCAAGGTGGTATTGTAGTGACTGTTGAAAAATGTCACAGATATATATCATAGTCCTATGGAACGTATATGCCACATACTCAAAGGAGGTCTTTCTCGGTTATGGTGTACTTTGTGTGCACGACCTACTAAACATGTTCCTTTTCTATTTGTAATAAAATTTGGATACCACGTGAGTAAAAAAATAGTTACCAAACATGTAATTTTTGTGCAAAACCTACTAAACATGTTCCTTTTCCATTTGTAATAATGTTTCGATACCATATGATTAAATAAATAGTTACCAAACATGTCACATGTTTATTTCGAATTCATTGCACTATCACAATGTAATTATAAAGCATGGATGTTGACATAAGCAAGGGTTACACATATTACATCATGTCTTATTCTTTGATTTTGCTCCATAACATCACAATAATATTGACAGAATGACAGAAAGGGCTACACGTATTACATCATATCTTATTTTTTGAATTTTGCTCCATAACATCACAATAATATTTACAGAATGACGGAAGCTTGGGTTTATTTAAACTTGGTAGAAACTTATATTATTTACTTATACAAGAGCTCAAACAAGAGATAGATAAATATATTATAATAATGCAATTGAAGCTACAAAATACCTATCCTTTCTAGTATTTGTTGTTGTCTTCTAACAATTCAGACGACCAATTATTGCCATGTATGTGTGGTAAACCAAACATATGTAGTGAAAACTTGTAGACAATGCAGTCATAGGAGTAGCTGTTATGTTTGTACAATAATTAAAGGAAGAATGTCATGTAAGCATGGTGGCTATCAGAGAAGGTGCAATAGATACAGGTGATAAAGTTCAAATATTGGTAATTAAAGGAATAAAGTCTGTCTAGAAAGAACAATGAGAGAAGTGAGAGACCATATTCTAAATGTAGTAGCATATGATCCATAAATGAGTCATGTTATGGATCATATGGTTCCTTTTAGATTAACTCTAAATTCATGTTCAGGTGCCCTCATTCCAGCACAGGGAAAATAAAATAACATATATGTAAGGAAAATTTAGCAAGTAGTTCTTATAGGTACATTCATACAAGCAATACTAGGGTACACAAACACAGATATTGTCACCACTCTTCAAGAGTTAGGAAATCCTTCCATGGATTACATTATTTTCATAATAACAAAAGATATCATGAGAATTATTTGAGTGATTTTGATGATGAAGCAAAACTATCGTGGCCCAAGTCCTATCGATTCTTATCATATTTGTCATTCAAAGCAACTAGAAGACATCATACATTGTATCTCAAGTTCAATGGGAGTTACATAAGGGTTAACTTCAAACACGAGCTTTTAAAAATGGAGTTTTCATTAAAACTAAATATCATAATGGGAAAGGATCAAATTTTGGGTGTGTTAAACAAGTACAAATGCCTTTTGGATGTGACAAAAACTCCTTATGATATAAAAGGAAGGAACTCTACACTCACTCTTCTACAAATGCCTCCCTTTGTAGAAAGGATTCCCTCAATGTTTTATGATATAAATTGAATATCATAATGTGGAAGGTTCAAATTCCAGGTGCATTAAAGAAGTACAAAAGCCTTTTGGATGTGACAAAAATGAAATGAGTTATAGTTATCAATTATTTTAAAAGTTATAAGGGGACATACTACTATAGATGAAATAAGCGAGCGTTTTCAATTACATTGAAAATATTGACGATATTCCCTGCTGATTAGAGTTTTCGAAGAGAATAATTTTTACATATTTTCCATTGAGTGAGGAAAAAAGTGTAGAGTAAGGTCATAAGGAGAGAATCCATGCCAAAATGGTTTCATTTCCTGCAATTTTGTAAAAGTTCTAGAGAAGCCATGCCAAAATGGTCCCATTTTCAACTCTTTTTTGTTAAAAACAATTTGGTAAATGTTCTTATGATAGGGTGTTTAGTCTTGTTTAGTGATCTCTTGCTATACGGAAGTGATGTGGAATACATTAAACCATGGGTAGAGAAAATGTAACCCTTGGGAGGTTTAGTTGATCATTATTGTCTTCAAAATAACAATGAATCTAATCTACTCTGTAGGGGACACACACAATACAGAAATATATTTGTATGTGCTAGGTACATAATTGGTTGTGCAAGTAATAAGGAGACATATTTTAAATCATTTAATTCTCTAGAGTAAACTATATTTTTTTGGAAAAGAAAAAGATGGATGCCTGGAGATTAGTTTCCTCTAAGGAATACATTCTTTAACTAACAATTTTCTCTCTCAACCTCTAGGATAAACTTTTTAATGAATTTTCAGTCATTAATATTGCATATAAAACCAAACATGAATGGACAAAATATATTTAAATTAAAAACAGAAAAAATAAAAATTCTTTAAAGTCACACAAACTATTTTGAAAAAGAAAAAACTTTATACTCCCCCTATGGTTAAGGGAGCAGCTAGAAATTTTCCATAAATTTTATATTCAAAATATTTAAACCTTAAAATCAAAGAAATTAGAAAAAAAAGAAAAAAGAAAAATTTTATAATAGTATAATAGAAAGGGGAAGAAAATTAAATTCAGTAAAATGCGCATACATACAATGGCTTTAGTTTCTTTAAGGTATTGCAAATTCATAAATTAAAAATACATGAACTTGTTTGTTGCAAATGTATAAATTAACAATGCATGAATTAGTTTGTTGCAAATGCATAAATTAACAATACAATAATTAAAGGAACATATTTTCAACATAAATTTAAAAATAAATTTGATATCATTTTGATTTTGAGTGGTAACTCATATTAAATTAGAATGCAGTCTAAGTTAAAAAATTTGCACACTTAAATTCTACATATCAAATAATATAAACTCAAATTTTTAAAAATATCTAACTAGCAATTACACCATATGTTGCAAAGGAAGATAGATGAAATAGTCTTTTTCACTAGAGGTGTGTGATGCAATTTCAAGCAAGATTGTGTATTTTTTAATTATAGTATTGAATGCATAAATACGGTGAAAAAATATGGACACTTAAATTCTACATATTAAACAATTTAAACTCAAAATTTTAAAAATATCTAACTAGCAATTGCACCATATGTTACAAAGGAAACACAATAAGGCATGTGAAAGAGTGGCATAGAATAAAGAAGATGTGACATGTTATGTGATTTAATTCATTATTTAAATTATAAATATGAATTAAGGATAGAAATCAGAGTTTTGCCCATTGAATTATAAATATGAATTAAGGATAACAATTAAGGTTTTTCCCAACGGAACATGTATAATACTAATCAGATTCGCAAGCATCATACAAATAAGTTCAAATCATTTCAATTTTTTAAATAAAATCCACATGCATCATAAAAATAATTTGAATCCTAATACTAATCAGATTCACATGCATCATACAAATAAGTTCTAATCATTTCAATTTTTAAATAAAATCCACATGCATCATACAAGTAATTTGTATCCTTTCAATTTTTTCAAACTTCAACTAATTTACTATTGTATTAATCATATATTCTTGCATTACGCAAACAAGTTCCAAACCATTCAAAAGTTTTAATTAAATCCTCATACATCATACATAGAATTTGAATCATTTCAACTTTTTCATTTACTGTTGCTAATAATTTTCGTTTGGTGGGCCATAGCCATACATTGGGATTTCAGCAATGTCAAGAAGGTGGGTATTATGGGGTCTGCACTTATTTCCATGACTATTCCTCTAAAAAAGGGGAAGATCAGTCAAAATATGAAATGCCATACAATGAAGCTTCCAAACTGTAAATATTTTTAGGTAGCTTGGGGCATTGTACCTCCCATACTATTGATTATTAATGTGCATTAAACACAATATTCATTACCAAGTCTCATTTCAAAATTTGCATATAGTCATCTTTTATTGTTCCTAATCAAGTTTTTTATTTCCCACTTTATGGTTTCTTGCAAGTCTCATTCACGCTATAGGATTGTGCTTGAGAGTTCAAATATAGAGTCCTTAAGACCCTTGGCACTATTTGGAAGAGATGTTTTTAGACTTCATATGGCCAATATGGTATGTATTGTGTTGTATGTTGTAAGGATGATGTACATACCCATTTTTAATAATTGCAAATGAACTGTGTGTAGATATTCATTTGATAATAGTCCAATTTTTGTCTCTTCATTTTTCTTGCCCATTATTTTTTTTTAAATGGAAATTGTGTCAAATAAGTTTCATTACAAAGGTTCATCATCAAGTAGACATAGGTATACCCATCGACCAAAGAAGGAGAGCAACAACCAACTCTTTTATGTCAACCAACTCTAATCTAAAAGTTGTAAGTTATCCCAAATGGACTGAATTAGTTACCTCATGAAAGGTTGTTGGACACAAGATTTTCCACTTAGAAGAAATATTAGTCATCTCATTAAATGTTTCTAAAGACAATATTTTCCACTTATAAGGAATGGACATCACTATGATCATATCTTAGACAGACCATATCTTAGACATGCATTCTTGCTTGCTTGATTGTTCATGCCATTAGTTTTCCATGCAATGAGCATATCTTCAAAGTAATTACACTTTCAATCATCTGAAGGGCCATTTCAAATTCAATTTAAAATTTGGAATGTGTGTTTATCCTCTATTGCATGTTAGTAAATTTCATTTGAGTGGTAAATTCATTCTATATTTCATGAAACCAACTCATCCCACGGTCAAACTTTAAGTTATAATTGTTTATGATAATATTAAAACAACAAAGTGTTATCACTTTTATTGGATGTTACACATTTCATTAAAATGAAAAACTAGTTAATAAAATAAATTTAAATAAACAATTATTAGAAATTTATAGTTTGTATTACATTTGCAGAATTCAAGCATCCATTTTTTCTAAATCAATTTATGTATTAAAAAATAATAATATCATCCATAATTATATTACTTATTACAAATCTTGCAAAATGTTGGATGTTGAGTAATTGAAACAATTATATGTGTGTGTGTTTGTGTGTGTGTTATTATTTGTATTTGATGTTATATATTTCATTGAAATGAAAAATTAGCTAATAACATATATTTAAATCAATTATTTTTAGAAATGAAAAATTAATTAATAAAATAGATTTAAACCAATAGCTCGATTAATAATTTGTATTGCATTTTCAAAATTCAAACATTTTTTTTTTAAATTGATTTATGTATTCAAAAATAACAATATCATCCAAAACTATATTACAAACTTCTTAAAAGAAATTTAAAAAAACCCCACTTACTTCCAATGAAGTGTTCTCCACGATGTTTCTCATGGCCTATAATGATTGAACGACACAATTATTTTTAATCGCATAACAGATCAGATCAATGGTGTAAGATAAGTCATGGTAGCACATAGGAGAGTTCTTCCCACAGGGAAAAGCCTTACGAGGTAACAAGATTTGGGTTAAAATTAATTAGGAAAAATTCCTTAAGAAATATATTAATTACAGTCGTTTTTAACTTAATATTGAAAATGAGTAAATATATGACATGTAGTTGTAAATTTAAAAAACTTAAAATAATTTAAAAAAAAATAATTAAAATTAATTACCGAAATAGTAATACTATTGCGTAAACTAAACAGTCAATTTTATGAATGCCGTTAGATAGAAATAAAGAAATATAATGAGCTCTTCTATGATCGGTTGCTTCTCTTAGGACCTACCATTGTGTTTTACCTTCAATATATATAATATATATATATATATATATATATATATCTATATAATATTTAACAACATGGTGAATTGGTAACTGCCAGACCTAATCTAAGGAAGACCCATGATCAATTATTGTAGCTGCCATTATAACACCAAGAGTGTATCCAACAACCTGTAAGCAGACATAATAATTTCTTATGATTTTGGCAAGAGCCGAGACTCCAACTAGTGGGGAGTCGACTCCTTGAACCGCCGCACACCATAGCAAGACAATATAGTCAATGTGATTTGAAACCTGGCCTCGTGCATTTCAAAAGAGACCTTGTAAACAGTAGAGGACCACAAAGGATTTGGGCTAGTAATTATGCTATAAGGAATTTCAGTAGAACTCCCATATTAGCCACTTGTCCTCATTATGCACCATTCGATTTTTTGTTAGACGGTTGAATTATACTCCTTCATTGACTTGAGATACACCGACATGTGGGAGTTGTTGTAACTTGTTTCTTGATAGAATGTGATGGAGTAGCCTTTTTGTTTAAGTTATTCAATTTCTTGATTGCACATAATGCATTTTTGTTTCAGTTATTCAATTTCTCGAATGCCAGAAGGCCCTTTTGTTTCATTTATTCAATTTATCAAATTTTTTTTGTTTAGTTATTCAATTTCCAGGAATGCCCTATTGTTTCAGTTATTCAGTTAATTGTCATTCATTTTCTTTATAAAAGTCTGATTTCATTCTCGCCGAGGGACTGTTAATTTTCTTTAGAGAAATTATGAAACTAATTTGACAATGATTCTTGAACTTTTTTGGTTTGAATCGTGTGTGTGAGCTGGTTGTTGAATAACATATTATGTGAATAAAAGACTGGGAGTTGAAAAGAGGAGAGTCCCAGACTTGAGCAAAGAGGCAGAGAGTTATCATCTGCTTATCAGACCCTACTTCTTAAAATTAATGCAGAACATCTGAGATATAGTGTCCATTTTCACTCCATGGGTTTATATACCAAGGAAATGGATCCAATGGTCGCCGATCTACCAAAAGATCCTTTGCAAGTTTATGAGATTGAAACCCTATTTCATGTCTGTGGTTTTTAAGACTCAAGGATCTCGCTTCTTGGCCCATTCAAGATGATGTATTAATACAAGTTTATGGTGTCAAAATAGAAATTTTCTTTATTTAACAATTACTATCGATCAATATGTTCAATCTTATGGCTAAAAATTGCATTTGAGTTGCTTTCATTCATGAATTCATTGCCTATTGTTGATAATTATCTTTGATCTACGCAGGCAATGGGCCATGACTTCAACTATGATGATTACCACATGTGCCTAAGAAATCTTATGTCTTCTAGTTGGTGAATTTACCGTTATCTAATGTTTTAACTTTCAACAAAATCAAAGAAAAGGCGATTGATTTGATTTGATTTGACTTGCATTGTTTACACTGTTTGGGATACCATTGATTGCTTTTGGCCAAAAACGTTATCTTGCTACACTCACTAGCAATAAATATTTCTTATACAGTTTTGTTCATAGGGGATTTCCACATGAGAATCTTAAACAAGACCCTATGCTGAAGAACTTGTTCTTAAGCATGCCTCAGAGGAAAATTGTAAGATCATATGGATCCCTTAAAATTCTTTATATCATGACAGCACATGATGATGTCCTAGGTTTATTTGGAAATATATAAGCATATTTCTCAACCTTTTGTACCTTTTTTCTGTAAAACAAATATTTACAAACACTGACAGTTCATGCTGTAAAGGTCCTTAATGAGTTCGGGGTTGGACGATTGCTTTGAAGGCATAATATGGTTTGAGACACTTAAGCCTCCTTCACAAATCACTAAAAGAAATAATGACTTGGATATGCCCACGGATAACTCTACAATGCCGAAGAAACCCACAATTTTCAAGCCCTCAAAAGAGACCATGGAGTAGGTTCTTCGCCTTACAAATGCTGATCCACAAAGAATGGTATGGGACTAAATATTTTGATGACCATTTTCTTTTAGCTATCCATTTCTTCATGAAAATAAATTATATAACCCATTAGAAATCAATATAGGTGTACCATTAAGATTGACTCATCCAAGTAATGGTTAATATTTTGGTGATGGCCTAAAACAATAATGAACAAATCCCCCCAGGTTAAAATGAAGGTAATTATAATTACTTGTTCTTCTTATGATTTCCACCACGATATCAATGACGTGATTCCCATGCTAAATCCATCAATCGCCGAAATATTTTTTCTGTTATTGATTGGTTGATTGATTAATCAAGAAATGAGTTTGATGAAATTTGTCGAGACATCCTTCTATCACATGAGCCACACCATTTCACATATAAAACAGTGTCCCTAATTTGGAAAGGAATGCAGCTGGAGCCACAAATGGGCAGTGCCATGTTTGGATTCACTCTTCTTCTTCTTCTTGCACTTTTATCTCATTCTCTCATTGCTACGATAGCGTCTATGTCAGAATATGGTTATCGTGTTGGAAGTTCCCAAATCAGATTTTCTGTAGTACCATTTGTTATGGGGCAAAAAGTAGTTATTAACCTTGCAATATTTCAAATGCAATCACTTTTATCATAATAACCCATAAT
>APFE031569372.1:20222-30680 GCA_000404065.3 Pinus taeda
ACATATACATATACATATAGTGGCGAGTCCACATCTTTCTCAAATTCAAATATTTGTATAACAAATAAGCTATTTGAAAAAATTGATAGTTTTTCAATTAAAAGAATATTTATACAAAGAAAAGATGAATAAAGGCCAGACATTCAAAAGATGGAGAGGACACAGTAAATTATTTCTATAATTCTCTATCTTATTTTCGTGTTTTTTGTATTTAGAATAATATTTGTAGATAACATAGCCATGAGCTTAGATTCACCTTGCTATATGGTCGTGTGATATTTATAAATAAATTGAAAATGGACGTTCCTTAATTTGTTTTATGTCTAATTTCGGAAGTAAGTGAAATTGGAAAAGAACGATTATAAACTATTTTACGATAAACCTTTTAGTTTATCTGGAATATTGTTAAATAGAAACCATGCAAAGTATATAATTTGCTCTGGAATTTGGGCTGTTTCAGGGATGGAAATGCTGTGAGGCAATGATTTTTGGGATATTACAAACAGGTCCACTTCAACGTGATTAACTATTATTGGGAAAGGGATTCCCATTGCATTGAGAATAGAGACTTGCGGAATGTGTAATCAGTTGCAGAAGCTTTACATTTGGAAAAGGGTAGGGGAATATGTATATTCATCAGCCTCCCATTCAATTTTTAGTTTATTATAGCGTAATATTTAGTTTTATGATTAAGTGTATAGGGTTGGTTTTTATTGGAATTGGTCTTTCATAATTTTGATTTTAATTAAATGAATGGTTAAGATCTGTTATCAAAATATTCTTAGTTTCAATACAAGTGTCTATTTAATACAATACAAAATTCTAAAATATAATTAAAAATATTATAAAACACTCCGCTCTCCTATCCACTCATTTCATACCTTTCACTCTATCTGTGGATTTCATCCCCATCTGCCAAATGTATTTGTTTCATTCCACATCCACCTTTATCCATGAGCTTAGATTCACCCTTCCACATGGTCATGTGGTATATCTAAATAAATTGAAAATAGAAACATTATTCTCTAGTATGGGTGCTCTACAACCATATTATTCTTTGATCTCCGCCCTCTACAACCCAATTTAGGCTAGATGTGTAAACAATTTTAAATATTGGCCTAATTTAAAAAATAAAAATATAAAATAAAAATTGTAGGTTAGATGTGTAAACAATTTTAGATGGCCAAATTTAAAAAAAAAAAAGGAAAAAGAAGTTAGAAGTGATTTCGGGATGAGTTTAAACCATAGTTACCAAATTCGAATTTGGATTCGATTCGAATTCTATACGATACGAAAAAAAATTTGACTCTATAAAATTCAATACGGAAAACGTTCGACACTATACATCTTTATGAAATGAATATATGTTTAGCTTATAACCATAATGATAATAATAATAATGTTAATTTCATAAGATTTGAAATTTTAGCAACCTATGATGTATGATGAAGTAAATGTTTTGGTCTTTATTATGGATTGATAATTATTAACATTTACTAACCATTTAATTTATGTAATTGTGCTAGTATTTAAATTTCTTTTCAAAACGTGTTATTTTGTTTTAGTATTGATAATTTAAATAAATTTTAAATATTTTAAAGCTAGTTTAGTATTAAAGGTTTTAAATATTTGAAAATACATTTTATAGTGAATTACTCATGTGTTTACCTCTTTTTGTTTCATATGGGGAGTGAGATAATTTATCTTATTTGGTTATTGGATTTGTGTGCTTAGTATAGAGTTTTCTCTTCAAAATAACATGCAGACTTTACTTTGTATGGTTTGGAGTGTAGAAACAATTTTCATTGTTTTTTTCTTATTCCTTTGCCTTGCTCTTTTATTTGTTGTTGCAATTTTAGATATATTCTCTTAGCTTATTTTTAACTTTTATACAATATTGAACAAGTAAAAGTTTATCCTAAGAGACTAGAAAGAAAATTCATAGTTAAAAGAATGTATTCCTTAGACAAAACTATTCTCCAAATTTGCAACCTTGTATTTTCCAAACAACTAACAGACATTTCAAGACATGGGACAGTGAGAAAATATTTCTGGTACCGAAACATGTTCTTAATTCAGGCTCAGTTGAATGGATGTTGGTAGGAGGACTGTCATCACAACAAGCGACATGAACACAAATATCATTAGCAAGGAAACCTATTTAGGTATTTTCCTCTTAATAAATCTTGCTCTGTCCCTAAATCATAAATGGAGAAAGAACCTAGGAGTTTTGTAAATGTGGTAAGAAAGAAAAAATACAGTAAAAAACCCTCCTTGGATGTTGATTTCATTGGAAAATATCATGTATTTGAAATGAAAAGTTATCCAAGAACATGGTGGAAACATTAAACAAGGTTACCAATAATCCTAAGGAGTAATCCCACCAGTTATAAGAAACATGGGAAAGAATGATATAATGAATGAAGTGAAGAAATAATAATAGTGGAGACAACAAAGACACATAAATGGATTAAGAAGTTAGAGACCTAACAAACTTAGAGGAATGTGAAGATATGGAGCTTAGCAAGCTTGATTTGCAATATTTAGTATTAGAATGGGATGGAAAATAGACTGGCTCAATATTGAATCAATAAATTCAAATTTTGACAAAAGCCTTGATAAAAAAAGGATAATTTTAGGAATAAAAAATACAATGTAAGCATCACTAGCCTATATCTTTATTAGTTGAAACTAAAACACTAAAATAATGATAAAAATAGGAAAATAGAATAAAAGGGTGTGTAAAGAAGAACTAAGAAACTTCTACAAGAGTTGAGAGAAATTCCAATCAATTTAAGAATAATGGCAATGATGATGAACGTGTTCTACCCCACTATGGCTATTCTATAGGAAACAAAGTGCTCATTTGATATGCTATCTAAAATTGATACTACTTGTTCAATAAACTATAGCTCAATGAACATGAGGCATCAAGGGGAATTACTTTATTATACATCGACCATGAGATTATGCTTTCAAACACCTTTTCCACTTAAAGAATTGTCACAATAAAGTATCAACTAATATGTTTGACATAAATGGGCTTCATTTCCATTGTTTATCGACCCAATCTAACTAGGAATACATGTTTTTCTTTTTCACAGTATTCAACCCATCCCTTATATTATAGGACATGGTTACCCATTTGTGGAACAATATTTATGGTTGAATCATTGGATGAAAATAAGGGAGGTTGATACAGATCTCAACGTCTAATATTTAGAAACCATAAATGCTTACAGAGAGTAGGTGTGAGAGAATACAAATATGCTCTGAAACAATTCTTATAAAAAATTTAAATAGAAAATGCACACAGTGAATACATAACAATATATGAAAATAAAATAATTCTTTATTAAATGGAGAAATAATTTATCCTACATTTTGAAGGACACATTTGTCCTTTTACAAGGTGATGCCCATTATTTATGGTATTCTAGGTGCCTTCTTGAGTTACAATACCATAGGTAAATAACATGTGTGGATACTACTTTCCATTAGGATCAAGTTTTTTCCCTTAGGAAGAAATGGTTCCCATTGTGTCAAGTTACCTTGTGAGAAGCTTTTGTTTAATATGAGCCAATGAATATAAGGGTTTTGCGTGGTTGACCCATAATCATGGTGAGCAAAGGTAAAAGGATATAGTATCCTATAATGCTTATGGGCTAACTTGGATATTGATAGTGTCTAGCCTAGAAAATGAACATCAATGGAAAGGGTGTTTTGTAGTTGATCCATTGAGAACGGCCAATATCATAAGTATTCGATTGGAAAAGGATTTGGTAATGGAAAACCTTTGAAATCTTACATAGGTGAGGGGTTTGGAAACATCAAAAATATTCCAATGGAATTCTTAGTGTTGTGCGTAGAGATCCGAAATAATCCACTCATTTTGGATGTGATTTGAAAGTTGACTTGAAATATTCAACATGTATAAGCTACAGTACATAGAAATAAGAGGCTCTTCACTCTAGGATCTCATGCATAGCTAGTGGGCAACACATCATTGGGAGAATATATATATGAACCAAAGGCTTGGATCATTTTTTGGAACCCTACCACATGACATCCATACCTTTCATTACCCCTATTATGGAGCACAAACTCACCATGCACTATGGCCATCATTTTTTGTTTTGTGAACATGTATTTCTATGAAAAAATTTTAACTTCTTGAAACATGTGGGTGGTGGCTAAAATCTTGGATGGTATGAGATGACATATAATGAATCCATTCACACCATTTCCTATGACATTCATGGAGACTATGACGTCACTCATGTTGATGTAATTGTAACCTTAAAAGCTATAAATTCTAGGATTTTATATTCTTGAGAGGTCAGAGAGGGAACTTGTGCTTAGCATAGCGGTCACCCTTTTGCCAGGTATGTTGGAAAGAAAAGGGTTAGTTTGAATGTTGGGGAGAACCATGAGCACTTTAAAGGCTTGACAGGTAGTGAGCCAAGCATAGGCCCTATCCATGGTATCCTCCACATCATTATAATGTTCAACATTGTAGTCTGGGGTGTGGGGAATGATGAGAAAATAGAAGAAAATCATAGATTATTTGTGCATTTTCTCCTCCCAAGCATATGCCACGTATTCATCCTTAATTTATGCATGACTATAATCTCTCGATTCTTGGTGGGTGAGGTAGTATTTCATGGTAGAATCAATAAAGGAAACAACATAATGAGGTTTATTGAGGTCTTTGAGCATGTACCATTGATTCTTGGGAGAACCATCATTAAGAAATATGTAGGCTTGTAGCTTGGCCATGAGGCCATGGCTCCACCAGACTAGAACCTAGACTAGTGTTTTGTTCTGACAAAAAAACTTATGCAATCCATTCTTTCCATTATCGAAGGGCACATAAAGGTTAACATCATTTCCAATCTAGAATTCCTCCACCACATCTCTTGTTTGGGGCATGTCATCGTTATGTTACTCCATCTTAGAGATTCCTACAACCCTTTTAATGATGACCACAATCATAGGGTTTGATCCTTTTCCCCTTACTGATGATCTCTTGAGGGATTCACTGGTCACGATCCCTTTGGAATTTTCTAGTTATTTCACGAAATCCATATGGTGAATGATTTGAGGAACTAAAAGGCATAACCCTCGCCAAAGAGAGAATTTAATCTTCCATCTAAATAATAACTAGAATCTCATATCAATGGCTTAGACATACATTTATTATATCAACTTGGCTCTCATACCACATATCTAGATCATATGGGATATGATCTAGGAACAATCAATAATGAAAGAGAGTAGGAGAGAAAGAATATAAATATGCCATGCAACTATTCTTAGAAAAACCTTGAACAAAAAATACACACACTGAATACCTAACAATATATGAAAAAATATAATTCTTTATTATATGGATAAATCATTTACCCTACAATGTGAAGGAACCATCTGTCATTTTACCAAGTGAGGCTTTTTATTTATAGTATTCTCGTTGGATTCTTGAATTACAATAGCACAATTGGATACCGTGGATGGAGACCATGGGTGGATTCCACTTTCTATTCAAATCATAGGTATGAGATGACCAGACGTAGATTTGTGGTTTTTTGAAGTCACTGATTGAAGCCTAATTTTAGTTGAATTGGAAACATCCAATGAAACTCACAGCCAAGACAATAGAAGAGGGGTCCTTCATCACGTAAGCTCTAAACTAGATGAGTTTCCTTTTCATAATATTTAAGGATCATAGGGCCAATAAGTTTCTTGGAAGCATGGGCTTGAATAATTGACCAATAAGTTTGAAACTAGATTAGACATGAATCCCAAAAATGATCGATTTAATTTTGAAGCTTTTTAGCTAAATAATCCATATGTTTAGCAAAATTTAGCTAAATAGTGGAAAGAAGCTCCAATGAGAAAATGTACCACAACATATCACTTCTAGTAGAATTTAAATCATGCCAGATTATCTGTGACAATTCAATAAAGATGAATTCAAATATATTTTTGAATTGTAGAAGGATTTGATTGAGCAAAATGGAGCATGTTTAATGTAATATCATCCTCAAAGGTACAACAAGGGAACTTATTTCCAATGGCTTCTTCTTGATATTCATAAATGGGTCACCCTCAACATTCATTCCACCTTGCGGAGTCATACAAGGGGGCCCATTATCCCACACTTTTTTTTCTAATTGAAGAAGTATTGAGTTGAAGTCTTAAGGGTATGGCACCCTAAAAAAAGACTAGGGGTATGAAAATTCATGGGTATGGTAGAATTGCATCTGATCAACAATTTGTAGATGAACTCTTCTTATGTTTGCACCAATTGTAGGAAAATATCTTACCTTTGAATAGGTCCTTGAATAATTTATGGTAGCCTTTGGCACAATTATAAACCATGGTAAGTTGCAGATAGTCCTCAGATATCAATGAATTTCCCTTCAGTCTAAATACGTGGTTGCTCTACATGTTAAGAATTCCCTTTGGTATGCCTCATGGGAATATCTTCATCTTTACTTAGTTTTTTTTACATAATCATTGTTATCGTCGTAAAATGATTGTATGAGAAATTAGTGATGTTATAGTTGAGATAAAGGGTAATATTTTTTCATTTAAAGCATTGAGAATGTATTAGTTGAAGTAAGCGTGCAAAACTATATTAGATAAATCTTTTGATTATTGCATAAAAATATCTACATTTTGATTAACCGTACATTGTTAATTTTTGAAAAACAACCTTCAAAATTGTTAATCTCAAATGTATAATTAAATTATTAATATGAAAAAATGATTAAAAAGTTTGACTATTTTAAACATTAAATCTATTGTTAATAAATTTTACCATATTTGTAATTGGAAAATTTCTATTTTTATTTTGATTAATGAGTTTTTACTATATCTAAAACTAAAGTTTCTAATTTGGATGTTAACGTGAAATAAATGTTAACCTACTTTAAAAAATTTGAAATCAGTGCCACATCAGGGGACAACGACATTCCCAACTTGAAAACGACCATCAGCCAGGACAGCAGTGTGGGCACCACAGGAGAAAGCATTTAAAACACAAATTTATGCGAGTAAAAGGTCATGGAGCACATCGTAGGGTATCGATGGCAGGTGCATAAAACAACTACCATGTGAATTGAAAAAGGCATAGCCATTGTCGACACTAGAAATATGTAAATAAGGATTGAACTTACGATCGAGAGAGCTGGCAGAAAAGCTGGCTGGTGCACATCTGCATTGGAGTTGTTGCTTAACCACTTGGCATCCAGAGGGAGAATGCAAACCCATACATAACGTGGGTGCCACTGAATGTGAGGGGACTACATAGAATCCTCTCCATCCTCTAAACGCTCAAGTCATTTCAAAGGGATCCATGGAAATTTCTATAAATTGTAGGATGCAGAGCAGGATCACATGGAGTGGGAGCATGGTGGTTCATTTCGTCCAGGTCATCGAGCATGGGATGGGAGTTCCGGAGTTATGGGTGCAGAGCCTAACCGGGTGGTCCCCATCATAAATTGCGCTATGTCGTCAATACTCTTGAAAACGAAGTTAATTGGCATAGTGCAGGAATCCTCAACCCTTGGACTAATAGAAGGTGCATGCTAGGGAAATTTGACCCTCCAATATTCTAACCCTCGTTTGAATAACCAACGAGAGAACACGTGATGGAATTTCAAAAAAGGAGGCCGTCATATTCCATTTCTGTAAACACCCTCAGTTCATTAATGGTGTGTATAACGATTACCTCTATTCATTCTAAATATATATAATGATTACCTCTATTGATGAAAGTACATGTGTTCTTATGTTCTTCAGTTTTGTTTAGCGGTGATACCTTTCGAGTGTAGCTGAGCAGAATGCCGGTGCAAAGAAAGACATAAACTGAGTGTAGCTGCAGGGTAGAGCATCTTAGGTAGTGGGTTGATTTAGCATTGCACCTGGTTGACTTTTCCTTTTTCATTTCTGCTTTTTCTTTCTTTTGTGATGCTTTAGCAATGTGCATCGTCTTTTTGCTTGTAGTTATTTTGTTGGTTTTGGGTTTTATTTTTTGGGGGATTTTGCTTTTGACTGTTTAGATAATGGTAATTTTTGTTTTTAACTATTTTGTTTTGGGTCTTTGTTTTTAACTATTTAGATTTGCTTCTCTATGCGAGATGAGACAATATGTTGGCTTGGCTGATGTACTTCCCACATGTTGTACAGTGGTTATAAGAGGTATGTGCTATTTTTTTGGACTTTTTATTGATTTTTTGGGTGTGTATTAAAAGAGGTATGCATTATTTCTTTATCGTGGAGTTGCAAGAAGATGAGGACCGAAATCAGGACTACCACCGAAGAAAAGAAAAAAAGAGGATGTCAGAAAAGCAACAGAAAAATATGATCGTGTTGTTGGGGAGGAAGGAAATGGATAAGGGTACATTCATCACGTAACAAGAAGATGATTGTTCAACTTGCCGAACCAATGAATTTCCAGATCTGAAGCAAATTCTCTTTCCTGCATCGCGTAGTTTAATGTTTTCTAAGTGTGGGGTGCTGATATCATCGACCGTGGTGGTTGTGTCTATTGGTTTGTACAACACTTATAAATCAAGATCACACCATCCCATTTAAAGCCTTCTTTATTGTTGCTTTATTGAGTTTCTTTTGTTTGTTTGAAAGATTGCGGAGGAGCTCCATAGGAGACGTTGGACTATGTCGTTAACATTTAACTTTGGAAGATAAATATTGGAGGTATTTTTCATATACTTTATATCTAGGTATGTTTTATACTTGCCTCTACTTTAGTTGCTAAAAAATTTATGTTGTATTTTGTAAGACAAAGAAAGATTACAATAAATAAATGAAATAAATAGTTAATAAATAGAGTAAAACTATTTATTGATTATTTTTAATATAATTATTTCATTTTTTCTCTCATAATTAATTTATTTGTTTGTTCAATGTAATGTGATTTAATTTAGTTTTAAATAACATTTATTGTTACATATTTAAATGATATTTTGCTTTTTAGGAGAAACAATATTGTGAAGATGTTTTATTGTATTGTTTTCAATATAAAATAAATGCATTTTGGGCTTTTAAAATTTAAAGGGAGAAAGGTAGAGAGAGAGTGGAGGTATAGGAAAAGAGATGGAGGGAGGGAAAGACGAATAGAGGTAGAGAGAGAGTGAGAGGAAATGGTGAAGTAGAGAGCGGGGGAAGGAGAGAGTGGGAGAGAGGGGGAGTGTAAGGACCTGTAGTTCTTACCACATTCTTCGGCATGAAGTGCGACCTGCGGTTTGGTGAAAGTGCGAGTTCTTCCAAGTGTGCGATGACACTTATGCACATTTGTGAGGAGAGCACTTTTTTATATGGTGTGGAGGTGTATGGAGGCTGAATTGGTGAAATTAGGAGCTTTTGCGATGGAGCAAGGGTGTGGATGAGGTCGGCTGGGCAGGCCATGACCTCCCCTCCAACGCATATATATTGGAGTGCGTTGGACTTCATTCTATCACACAATCATTCATCGCTCAAGAAGAAGTGCGCAGAACAGGTGAAGGTTACGTAGCAAGGAAAGAGGGCGTAGATTGGAGATGCGCCCGTTATTGGCAAAGCCGCATGGAGGAACACACATCTTGGTCTTCGGTGAAGGCACAGGTAGTAGTGCTCGGTGGTTGGGTGAGGCGTGCACGGTGTATGTGTGGTGCCCAGTTTGTGTGAAGGTGCACCCGACGATGAAATGGAGCACCCAGTTTATGCGACGACTTGGCACGGGTGTCCTAGTGACTTGGGTGAGCGCCTGCCCATCGTGCAAGTGTGCATGGTGACTTGGTGAAGTGTTGAGATTATGAACGGAGGTGTCTCGGGCAGAGGTGCCTGCGTGTGGCTACTTGCAGGTGCGCCCGAGTTGGGCAAGCAACATGATCGTGCGACGAGGTGAACGAAGGGTTGGTGAGTCCTGCGGTGACCGTGTGGAGGTGCCGACGAGCTAGGCAACTGAGTTTGCAGAAGTTGTGAAAAATTGGCTAAGTGTAAATTTGGGGTTTCCCAAGATTTAACTTGTGCATTGTAAAAGTGAAGATTGTATAATATATTGATATTGCGCAGACTCATATTGCAGGGAGTTGCCCATCCCTTTATATTGTTGTGCACTTCTCTTATATAATGTTGTTGATAATGAATGCGTATGGGTGTTCATTGGTATAAAGGAACACTAATAATACTTGGTAATGAAAATAAAACTAAGTACGAAATCTTAGGGCGTAGTATACAATAGTAAGTATTCGTGAAAATAAAACAATTGGTAGTGCCGCACATCGCCTAGCAAAATTGGAAGACAACTGTAGGCTTGGTGGCATGACAGGGAGGGTGAGGGAGTGGTAAATAAGAAAGTGGAGGAGGGAGGGAAGAGAGAGGAATAGAGGGAGGAAGATTGGGAGTGGGAGTGAGGGTAGGAGAGAGGGGTAGGGAGGGAGGGAGAGGAGGGGA
>APFE031569382.1:0-13732 GCA_000404065.3 Pinus taeda
TAGTAACTCCTACAAATGTAGCTGGTAAGAATTAGTATGAAACAAATGCAAAAGCAATCAATACTCTATTAGGAAGTATATCTCAATCAGAATTCGTCAAGGTTATGCAGCTCAAAAGCGCAAAAGAAATATGGGACAAGATCGTTATGAGCTATGAAGGAGATGAACAGGTAAAACGAGCAAAATTAAAAACTCTTAGAATTCAATATGAAAGTCTCAGAATGCATAATGATGAAAGTGTGGCTAGCTATTTCCTATGTATAGATGAGATCGTAAATTATATGAAAAACTTGGGTGAAGAAATAAAATAAGTTGTTGTGGTTGAAAAGGTTCTAAGATCTTTGTCTCCCAAGTTTGATTCAAAAGCTTCTACCATAGAAGAAAAGCAGAGTCTACAGAACCTTACCATGTCATAGCTGCATAGAATTCTAACTGCTTACGAAATGAGAAGAGGACCATCAGACAGGAGAGAAGCTACATTCAAGGCTTCAGGAAAAGGAGATTACTATGAGTCAGGACATATGTCAGAAGAAGAGGAAGAATCAAAGTTTTTCAAGAACTTTCAACGGGGAACTGGTAGATTCAGAGGTAAGCTGCCTTTCAAATTCTTTTCTCGTGGAAGAGTCAGTCATTATGTTGCAAAATGTCCTCATAAAGATAAACTAGACAAAAGTAAGGAACCTGTTAGATGGAACAGAAAATAGAATAAGAAGAGTTATTACACGCATGAAGACAGTGATGGATTGTCAAACAGTGATGAAGATGAACAAGGTAATAATGATAGACTTTTTATGGCTTTTGAAGATGATGATTTCTTGGATGCTATAAATGAAGAAGTTATTTATGAATAAATTTCTAAACTTAAATTGTTTAGAGGAAAATAATATGATTATAGATACTCTAACATTCCAGCTTGCTGAAAAAGATAAACACAATGAAGGGTTAGAATGTGAAATTCTAGGAATTTGAAAAGAAATTGAGAAAACAAAAGCCCTTAATCTCAGATTTGCTAAAGGGTCTGAAACTCTAGATGAGATTATCAAAGTGCAGCGTTCTCCTCTAATCAATACTGGTCTTGGATATTCCAAAGAAGCATCTCAAGCTCATAAGCAAGCACAAGAGCCATCCACCTCCAAAAGTTATCTTGATGCAGCAAGAAGAAGTGAACAAGTTAAAAATCGACAACAAAAGTATAATGAAGATCACAAAGGAAATCAGGGACAATTTGCTTCAAGAATGATAAAAGATTATCAAGTAAATCGGGAGCAATCCACGTCAAGGATGAACAGAAGCCTCAACCGACCACAGGTAAATTCTTAATTTGCCTCAAGAATGGATAGAAACTACAATCATATGGTTGGTAGATTTGATAATCACAAGAATTTCTTCAATGGCCAATGTTTCTCTTGTCATAAATTTGGTCATAAAGTTGTTCAATGTGTTGCCTATAAGACCATCATGACTAGGGAAGCTAAAAAACAAATGAGTATGATAGGAATCATGAAAAGAACCTACAATAACTTCTCTGCTCTTGAAAATGAAATAGAATGTTCTATTTGTAACAACTTTGGTCATGAAGACTCTGAATGCAGAAGCAGGTTTCGACAAACAACTCAGAAGGAGCAATCTTCATTGAGTTCCAAAAAATGGAAAAAGAAAGAAACGCAACCGGAAATATGTGGGATAGCCTTATATGCAGAAGGACAGGAAAATCAATGGTACATCGGCAGTGGATGCTCGAAACATATGACAGGTAATAAAGAAAAACTGCAACCATATAGTGCCTTAGAAAAGGAAAAGAAGGTTTAATTTGGAAATGACACCCCTGCATTCATAAAAGGTAAAGGCTCTATTTGTTTGAAAGAAAAGGTCAAGGCTAGAAATGTTATGTATGTTGATGGCTTAAAACATAATTTATTGAGTGTCAGTCAAATGTGTGATCAAGGAACTGAGGTAATATTTCGATCAAATGGATGTATTGTTTGTGAGCTTGATACAGGAAAAATAGTGATCAGAGGCATAAGAACTCCAAATAACTTATACGTACTCAAGGGAGAAAAACAACAATGTTATTTAAGCAAGAATGATGAACATTGGCTATGGCACAAAAGACTGGGGCATCTTAGCTTCTCTCAGATTAGGAAAGCATGCAAATATCAGGTAGTTCGTGATCTTCCTGACATCACAATTCCAGATAATACAATATGCAAATCATGCCAATTTGGTAAGCAAACCAGAACTAATGTCCCTAAGAAGGTAGGATCAGCTAGCAGGCCACCTGAACTTGTTCACACTGATATATGTGGTCCAACTAGGAAGAGGTCACCTCGAGGAGAAGAGTATTTCATATTGTTCATTGACGACTTCTCAAGGATGTGTTGGATAGGACTCATGAAGTATAAAGATGAATCTTTCGAAAAGTTCAAGTCATTTAAAGCTTTGGTTGAAAACGAATCAGATCGCAAAATCAAATGCCTTAGATCTGATCGAGGAGGTGAATTTACCTCAGATGAATTTTTCGATTTTTGTGAAGAACATGGAATAAGAAGGGAATTTTATGCAGCAAGGACTCCTTAGCAAAATTGAGTAGTGGAAAGGATGAACAGAATGGTTCAACAAATGGCTCGTGCTATGCTTGATGAGTCTGGAACTCCCGCAACCTTCTGTGGTGAAGTTGCCTTCGCCGCTGTTACTATTCTCAACAAGACAAATGTCTGGGTAAACAACACTCAGACTCCTCATGAACATTGGTACGGTAAGGCTCCCATGGTAAAATACTTCAAAGTTTTTGGAAGCAAATTCTACATTAAAAGGATTGATGAAAATCTTGGCAAGTTTGAACCTAGAGCAAATGAAGGAATTTTACTTGGCTACTCTCCCCATAGCAAAGCTTACAAATGTTACATTAAAAGACTTGGTAAAATTGTTGAAAGCATTGATGTAGTGGTTGATGAAGAAGGAACCACTCCTAGGCAAGTAAAATCTGATGATTTCGAAGATGGCGAAGACTATCCATCAACATCAAATTAGATTCATGATGAAGAAGAAACCCATGAGGCACCAGAAGAAAAGATAAGGATAGAAGCAAAGACTCCATCCAGATACGTTCAGAAGAATAATACATAATCTCAAATTTTGGGGCAGAAAGAGGCAGGTGTACAAACAACAAGAACCATTTCAGAAGCTTCAAGCTATCTAGCATTGCTCTCCTCCACTGAACCATAAAATGTAAGAGAGGCTTGCAAATATGAATGTTGGGTCAAGGCCATGGAGGAAGAACTTGAGTAGATTGAAAAAAATAACACTTGGGAGTTGGTTCCTAGACCAAGAGATAAGAATGTCATAGGGTCAAAATGGATTTTCAAAAATAAGCTGAATGAAAATGGGGATGTGGTTAGAAACAAGGCAATACTTTTTTGTAAAGGATATGCGCAACAAGAAGGCATAGACTTTGAAGAAACTTTTGCTCCAGTTGCCAGACTTGAGGCTATAAGAATGTTCTCTGCTCTCTAGCTTTCAAAAGTTCAAAGTATTTAATATGGACGTGAAATCTTCCTTTCTGAATGGAGACTTAAATGATGAAGTATATATTGAACAACCAGATGGGTTTATTCTTGGAAATGATCCAAAACTTGTATGCAAACTCAAAAAGGCTCTCTATGGCCTTAAATAGGCTCCAAGGGTGTGGTATTATCGGTTGGATAAGTACCTTAATCAACAAGGTTTTATAAAAGGATCAACTGATAGCAATCGATATATAAAAGTTGAGAATGATAAATTGCTGATACTTGTTGTGTATGTTGATGATATCATCTTTGGTAGCAATGAAGAAGACATGAGTCAAAAATTTTCCTTGGTGATGCAGAAAGAGTTTGAAATGTCCATGCTTGGTGAGCTCACATATTTTCTTGGTTTACAAGTCCAACAAAACAAATATGGCATTTTTCTATCACAAACCAAATATCTCAAGCAGATCTTGAAGAAATATGGGATGGAGGATTCAAAACCAGTATGTACCCCTATGGTGATAGGATGCAGCCTCAGCGCAAATGATGAATCGACACCAGTACATCAACCAACTTATAGATCCATGATTGGTAGTCTGCTCTATCTAACAGGTACCCGACCAGACATTATGCATGCAGTGGGAATAGTTGGAAGGTTTCAGGAAAATCCAAAGGAAACTCATCTTCTGGCAGTTAAGAGAATTTTCAAGTATCTTCAAGGAACTGAAAACTATGGCTTATGGTATCATAGAGGTACAAATCTCACACTTCATGCATACACAGATGCAGATTGGGCAAGAAGCCTGGATGATAGGAAAAGCACTAGTGGTGGTGCATTCTTCATGGATCCTAGATTAGTATCCTGGTTCAGCAAGAAACAAAGATCTATTGCGTTATCTACAGCTAAAGTAGAATATGTAACTGTGGCATCTTGTTGCACATAAATCCTTTGGATGATGCAAAAATTGCAAGATCTTCAAAGCACTTGTACTCCACCTATCTCCATTTTTTGTGATAATACAAGTGCAATCAATATTTCAAAGAATCCTGTCATGCATTCAAAGACTAAGCACATACCGATCAAGTATCATTTTCTCTGAGAACAAGTACTTGAACAAAAGCTCAAATTGGAGTATGTTCCCTCTAAGGAACAAATTTTTGATATTCTCACCAAACCATTGCCCAGGGAAACCTTTGAATACCTCAAACAAAAGATGGGGGTAGTTGATGCATCATCTTGCCATTGAATCTTGTCTATTTCAGAGATTGTTGTACACGAGTTTCATATGGGGTCTACGCATACATACACTGGTTTATGTGGGTACAATCGACTCGAAGAAAAGCAAGGATGAGAAGAGTCTGATATGGGACTGTCAGAGACTATCTGCCACAGGTTCAGGGGGAGCATATATTCTTCTAATAATGCATTGTTGGAATTATCGTAGAAGATCTTGGTTCAATTCTCTAGTTGGTTTGATGTCAGGAGAAGCAAGTGCAGAAGAAGAACATGGATACTAATCTATGATTGACAATTGTTGCTAATATTATGTCTTATATTTCTTTTTTCAAGGTCATGTAACGGCCTGTCTTGGTTGCCCCACTATGCCTGGGATGGATAATGTAATGTGCTTATTATATCATGTATCCCCTTTTGGTTGGGAGTCGTATGTATGAAGTCTTTGGTGATAGGAAGGTTAGTTATGATGTATTAAGACAGATTCCTTTTGTAGAACATCTTCTTTCACATGTTTCCTATATGTCAGGGGGAGCTTCAACAGCATAGCAGATCACAGATTTCAGCATGTACTCAGGGGGAGCATAACCCTTTTCCCTTGATGTAAAAGGGGGAGGAAAGACCTTGAGTGACCTTAGGTTGCCATCAAGTCCAAAGGGGGAGATTGTTGGCATTATGACACAGGTTTGGCTCGATGACATAAGTGTTGTCGTTGATGGAAACTCACTCAAGTAGCAAATCACAAGTTCAGGCTCTCAAAATAGTAGAAAATGAGAGATCCGCAGGTCCCCGATTCACAAAGTTGCGGTCATAGGCGGGTTCCGTAGGTGCGCTGATCAAAAGGTGCAGACATATTCACACGTATGCCAAACAAAAAGTGCAGTCATAAAATTCACACACTTTCATGCAGAGAAAAATGCGCACGTGGGAAATATTATGGTTGGTCCATGATATCTTTTCCGACATTTTGATCCTATGGTTTTGGTCCGTGGTTTTGCATCTAAAGTATTGAACCTAGGTTTTGGGTCCCTAGTATTGGATCTCTATGGTTTTGGACCATGGTTTGAGTAAGGCCTAGTCTATAAAAGATAAAGGAAATCATTTGGCTAGCCACAAGTGTGTTGAATATCTTAAGAAGAGAAAGCTATGAAATATGGGTGATCAGTTGGTGAGTTATAGTTGGACCTAAATCAAGGAGGAACCTGAGAATTACAAGACGGATCTACTGATGGGTCGAGATCTCTTTGGCGCATGATCAGATTTGTAAATATGATAGTCTAGGGTATCATTGAAGTCTGATAAATTATCTATACCCAAAGGTCCGCATGCTAGACACAGCACAGGTGTGGTGGTCTGCAGGCTAGACATGGCGCAGGTGTGGTGGTCCGTAGGCTAGACACAATGCACGTGCGGAGGTCCACAAGTTTGACACACTGCAGGTGCGGAGACCCGAAGGCTCGACACGGTGGATGTGTAGACATCCGCAGGTTTCTATTGGTGAAGTTGCAGAATTTTCTTAAAATATGTTTTAGCTACTTTTGTCTATTACTACAATGTTCAGGGTTTTTAATTGGTGTCTGGTTGTTGTGTGCTGAGAAATTACTGATTCAGTATTTGTAAAAGGAATTTGGTTGACTGCAAATCTATTTAATGTTTTATTGATTCTCATGGATCCAGTCTAAAAATTTATGAAATGTGGTCCCTGGAAGAACGAGAGAAGGTCATAGCCTTATGCAGGTTGAATCCTGCCTGCTAGTATAAGACTGCATCATTACAGAATCATTGTAAAAAGAAGTTTCTAATTGAAAGAAGATAGAGACATATTGCAGTAGGTGGTTTTCACCCACTTTCGGTTTCCACCTTATATCTTGTGTTCTTTGGTGTGACTATCTGCTCTATTTTTCTTGTTCCTATTTATTGTTATATGGTTCTAACACACAGATTAATGATCAACATCTGAAGAATAAATTAAATCATAAGTTGAAAGGTATACTAGTCAGTTCTACAAATGGTTGTATAAATTGAAAAATAATTTGATAATACTAATTCACCCCCCCTCTCAGTATTATTTTCAACAATATTTTATGTACCATGTTAGCGCCCGGTCCTATGGCGCGCTAACTAAGGTAGCCTTTCTGATATTATCATCTGCAATTCTATGTACATTCCATACTGAATTTAGGACGAACCAATTTTTTTTTGGGTCTTTGCTTCCTACTCCTTTGAATATCGGTAGCTAGATCATGCTCATCATTGTCAACACTGCCACTATACTTTAAACTACTACTGCTCCTAGTCCCTTTGGTCCTTCAATTCTTCTTCTACAGAGTCCCCACATTCCACATTAGACACCGCTTGGGAAATCTTAGTCTTGACAACAAAACCTTTTTTTGGCTTATATGGGCCTAACCTAGGTTCAGAAGAGTTACTTAGCCAAACAAATCCCGCGGCTACTATCCCTTCCGGCAACAGCCCGCGGAGCATAGACCGAGGTCTCACCCGAGGTAGCAGGGGAGGGTGTTGGAACTAGGTTTCCACACCCTTGGGATGTTTAGATGTGGTCTAGAGGGCTTGCGTGTCGTTCTGTAGCCTCGCGCTACTCTACTTCCATGTAGATCCGGATCCGAGTTAATTTGTAATATTAATTACTCATTGAGGTATTATAAATCAAATATACTTAGCAAGGTCTTTAAGCAAACATTTATCAACATTAACCAGTTTTCACACTTAGAATAAACTCAGATTCACATACATTTATAACATAAGCATATGTGCATAGATTAAATAGCTATATTAACCATACAAAATCCTAGATCTGCGACAATTCAGATTTAACACAAAATTATAGAAGAAACTTATCTTTATTTCCATTTTATCACCAATACATCCAAATCTGCCGTGTGCACTCAGCTATGGGGTCTGCACACATAGCTGCAGATTCTCTAGGCCTCTACACACATAGTTGTAGAGCCTCTATCTACTAGATGATACCCTCGACTCAGACTTACAGCCGTTTTCAGACTTTCCTTCTCAAAAACCCATTACACTTCAAATCCAAGATCATACCAAAAAGAACTACTTTTCCCCCATAGAGCCATGCTCTATTTATACCTTCCTATGGTCCATGGACCAACTTACTTCCTATTATTCTATATTATTTTTTTGGGCGGACAACCCTTTGACTCTACTTTTTACATTTCGCGCTCCGCATATTTCGGAGGTTTACAATTTTTTTACCCTAACTTCTAGGCTATCAAACCCAGAACTGTTACACGGGACCTCCACTACCCAACACATATTCAAATAGGAACTTAGTTGTTTTTTCCCTTGTACACTCCTTCACAGGTTGTGCCTCCGCCCATCTAGTTAGATACTCTATTGCGGTGATGACATAAGATGCACCTATTTTATAGATTGGGGGTTGAACTAGTCCCACTTAGTTAATTGTTGATTTCTCAAATGGCTACAAGGATGCCTAAGGACTTAATGGCAGCCCATCCCTCCGTGATGATCGGCCCGTTCTCTTACATGCATTGCATTCCCTACAACAGGCTTTAGAATCCTTATGCAGTATAGGCCACCACAACCCAGCACGCAAAACCTTCTATGTTGTTGCTCTTCCTATATTATGTCCTCTTATAGTTTTTCCATGAGCTTTAGCAAGGATGCTATTTCATTCAAAATTCGGCACATATCACCAAAGTATCTCATCCAATTCCATATTATACAAATGTCTAACAATTACTGAGAAATCAACTGCGTGTGCTACCAATTCTTTCTTCTGCTGACTAGTGTAGCCTTCTAGAGCTATCCCGGTGGTCAAAAAGTGGATAATATTTGCAAAGAGGTTGTCCACTATGCACACCACGAAGAGCTGCGCGTTGGGAAATCATTCCTCCAAATTAGTAGGCTCCTCCCCCATTTCAATTTGTGATAAATGGTCAGGTCCTACGTTCAACCTTCCTAGCTTGACACCTCAAATTCGTATTCTTGAAACAACAATAGCCATTGACATATCTTCCCCCCCAGCACAGGCTTATTGACTAGGTAATTTAAAGTAGAGTGGTCCGTGTACATCTTGAAATGTCCACCCAACGGATAGTGCCTGAACTTTTGGAGTGTGTACACCATAGCCAATACCTCATGCTCTATCATTGAGTAGTTCTTCTCAACCCTTTACAAATTTTAGGTTGCAAATGATATAGGGTGATCCATCTCTCCTTCATCAGCCTATGTTAGCACTACTCCTAATGTAATACACAAGACATCAACATGCACATGGAATTCCTTCTTCCAATCCAGGAAGACCAAGATCAATGTGGTGACCATATTTTCCTTCAAGACATTTAGACTACGCTAACATTCTTCATCCCAATAGAATGTGGCATCTTTCTTCAACAACTTCTCCATGGGCGCTTTAATCTGGGCATAAGATTTGATGAGCTTTCGATAATATCTAGTATGGCCCAGTGTTGCACACAACTATTTGACACTCATCGAGGCTTCCAAATTGATTATTACAACGATCTTGGTAGGGTCAACCATGAGTTGTTTCTTGCATACCACATTACCGAGCAAAATCCAAAAGAGGACACAAAATAAGCACTTCTTCAGGTTCAGCATGATATGATACCTTCGGCATGCATCCAACATTAAGCACAGACTGGCTACATGGCACTTTACTAGCCCAAACATTGTCCAATCATCAAAATATACCTCCTAGAATTTGTGAATAAACTCTTTGAATGCCATAATGACTACGTGAGAGAATATCGTCGGTGCATTCTTGAGTCGAAAGGGCATCACCATGTACTGAAAACACCCCCATTCTATCATGAAGGTTGTTTTAATCCTATCTTTTAGCACAATCTTCATCTGATGATATCTAGAGAACCCATTAGTAAATGAGTAGGCCTCCTACCCTCCAACATTGTCCAATACCTCATCAGTAAATGGTGTCAGGAAAGGATCATGGATGTAAGAATCATTAAGCTTTCTTAAATCTACGCAAATCCTTATTTCTCCCTTCTCCTTCCTTTCCTGAACTACCATTGGGATCACCCAATCAAATTCCTCCACTAGTTCAATAATATGTGCCTCAAGCATATTATCCAATTCCAAGGAAACATATTCCTTGTATTTTTGATTAAGGAGATATGACCTCTGCCTAATGTACTTCATGTTTTCTTTCAAAGTTATTTTCATGACTCCCAAATCGTCTATGATGCCTTTCAAGTCTGCCAATTTTGTAGGAAAAATATCCTAGTACTCATGGAGTAACTCAGCAACTTTATCCACTGTGGCATCATCCCAATAATCTCTGATCTTCCTGAATTCAGGCTCTACTTTAGTACCAATGTTTATTTTCCTAGTCTTTAATGGCATAGTGATATCCAAATTCTCTATCTGTGGACCTTCGACCTCATGGTGGCCTTATATTTCTGGGGTATTTATATTATGTGGATCCTCATCCTCCCCTTCAATAGTCATGTTACAGCATTCCAGCACATGGCACAACTGGGTGCTCCAATCTGGTTGAACCAATTCTAAAGGATCCTGCAGAATTCATAATATTGTGGCCTTAACCCCCTACAATGCCTCATCAATGCTTTAAAATCTGTCTTCAAAACTTAAGGTCATAAGAGGTCCTTTCCTTAAGTTATCCCACTCCACAGTGTTGTGGCAGAGCTCTATTTCCAAATACCAATTCATAGGGATTATATCCAAAGTGTAATTAAATGAACCCATTCTGGCTGCGGCTCTGTTCCATACACTTTAGTCCATTTTTCCAAATGGTCATGCGGATCATTCCTCCCATCATATTTCTCAAGCAATCATTCTTTAGGATGACCAAATATCATCCTCATCATCCTCTTGTAATCACGCCACTCATCAAAGTTGTCTTTGTGCATACCCCACCATCAAGCAGGTGTAGCTCGCAGTGCCCAATCTAGTGCCTCAAAGGGGTGAACCTTCGAGACTTCTCTTTCAAATTAATCCAAAAACTTATCAATGTTATTTAAACAATCGTAATAAGATAAGTTTCTTACCTCTGATGACACAATGCCGTGATTTGCTCATCATATTGTAGTGTATTGTGGATACTTCGTGCAACCTATTTCGCTAATATTCCAACTCTTCATCGGAATCTGAGGTACATGATCTTTCACAGTCCCATGCAATATGTCCATTAGCTATTGGATTAACCTAGTCTTGGTCTCATGCTATTTTTTTCTAGATCAGATCCAAACCTTCATCACTTTCCTCATAGTCACAGACTGGTTCGGTATAGTGTGACCCTTCTGTAGGAGCCAATAGTACTACAACACGGAGAGATTATCTTTCAAATGACATTGTATGCTTCTTCAAATTGATTACCCCATTCATATCAATAGCCTGATCAATTCCAAGGAGCTCAGGGTATGGATTTCTATCATCCACGATCTCGATTACTTCAAAATCACCAGTGCGCTCGCACCTTCTATATCTATAGTGAATCCATGTAGATGTCCCATAGGGATAGTATTATATTGGTTCGCCATCCTCAACTGAATTGGATACCATTGCAGCATAGGTCTCCCCATCCTCTCCCACTTCTGTTTAGGAAAAATGTTTGCACTCGACCCTAGATCCAAAATAACTTGGTCCATCTCATAGTTTCCTATTTGTGTGGTGAGCCTCATCTCGTGCCCTGTCCTTGTCTTATGTTTTCCAATCTTTCTGACTATGCGGTGTCCTTTAGGAGCATTATCCTTCACCTCACACTTATTTATCAATTATTGTAGCCCTTTCACATCCTTTCAACTACATAGTAGTTTCATACAAGTCTCCAAGAAGGTGGTAAGCACAGAGGGTTCAACCTATGTAGGCACGCCAGTGTCTAGCAGTTTGTTTTGACTTCCTAAGTTAGAGGCTTCGGCGAAGCTTTTATTTGCTTCCAAAAATGTTTCCTTCACTCGTTCTAGATCAAAACTAGTTTCCTTTTCTGGGCCCTTGCGGACCCATCCAACTTATTTAGGTTGTCTTCCCTTATTGTCACTAGTCGTGATCCCACTACAGAACATGATATTCACATTCGAATCCTCTTCGTGGGGCTCGGTCCTAATCATATTTAAGTTCTAGGTAGGATGCTAAGGTTGCACCTTCTTCTCCCGCATCTTGGCCATTAGCACAGGACATTCTTTGATTGTGTGTTCAAACTAAGTGCATTATTGACATGACGAGCGTGTTTGATTCTTACACTCCTACGCATAGTGTCCTGGAATTCCGTAATTGTAGCAAATGACCTGCCCACGACCCCTACTAGGTCCTCCTCCTCCTTGGCCTCATCCATGCCCTTGATATCCTCTGCATGTCCCCCAGTGCCTTGATCCCGGGGCTGAGTTTCTACTTGCATTCGATAGGTAGGTGTCGTCTCCATCCTTAATTCATATCTTCGACAATGGCAGTCATCGTGGCCCACTTAATTTCAGAAATCGTAGAACAATTTTTGTGGTGTTTGTACAAACTTTTGCAGCAAATGAGAACTATCTGTGACATGTTTTTTTGCCAACTGACAAATAGCACACCATAGCATGGGCCCCATACTTGGTCCTGCTGGAGCTTCCTGTCTTCACAAATTCTATAAAAAATCCTCCTATAACCTGATCAAGCTAATGGTCAACAGCACGCGTGATCGTATCTTCATAATCTTCCAGCCTTCGCACTAATTCTGGAGTCTACACTATTGGACCATCAGGCTTCCACCTCCCTTGGCTGTTTCCAAATTTAGATATTTGCTCATATAGTTCAATCAAGAAGGTGTAGTAGAAAATTTCATGTATTTATGTGTACAAATATTTGTCCAACCATTGTTCTTTTGTCAGGTGCAGATTCTTGTATTCTTGCGCCACGAATTCGTGGACCTTTCTGTCCAACCACTTCTTAATATGCTTCTTGGTCAGATTCTAGTGATGTGACAATCACACATCTCTTTATGCAGATCCCGGTCCTGGCAGCAGAACCATTTTTTGGCTTAGGGGGTCTTAACCTAGGTTCAGAGATAGTTCTGCCAAACAAATCCCCATACTACTTGCCCTTTTAGCATTAATCTGTAGTGTGCGGACTAAAGTCTGACCTGAAGCAATTTGGGGGAATGCTGGAACCAATTTCCACACCCAAAGATCAATGTGATGTCCTTTTGTGACCTAGATCTTCCTTCATACAGATCTCTAAGCCCTTATGGCTTATTGTTGTATCTTCCTTTAATTAACCTCTATACTTGCACGAAGTTCTATGACTGGATTTTGCAGACCCTAAACAGGTCAATTAGCTCTTTACGCGCACCTTAGATTACCCTTGGATCAATATTTATTCAAATCTACCTAAGTGTTTAATAACTTTAACTAACAGTGTTAAGATCTTCACGTAATCACTTAACATTAATTGATTTTAGATAGTAATACGGATCAAGTAAATTCATGCATCAATGTGTCATTATTTTATAAATATATCATTCATCACATCATATATCACAACCATATGTAAAAGAAGTAAAGGGACAAATCACAGGAATCTCTGTAATGATTTTTGTTGGGTAGCGGATCCCTCGTGTAACGGTTTTGGGGCTTAAATTCCACAATTTTGGGTAACGGTATTATAAAGGCTCCGCAAAGTGCACGAAGCTAGAATTGTAATAAGTCAAGTAAAAGGGTAGTCCGCCCTAAAATAATGTGAGATAATAGAAAGTGAGTCAGCTTGCCCATGGTCCATGGACCATGCGAATGTATAAATAGATTGATAAGCCCTGAACTGGGTAACTTATTGGGCTCATTTTGCCTAATTGTCCTTGTTCAATCCTCCATTTTTCATAGATTATGCATGTTTTTTAGTATGCTTATGTTATTTGAATGAATAAGGGTGGTCACTCTACCTAGGAGGCTAATATGTGGTTATTTCAGGTTTTTTGGACAAATGTTGGAGCAAAACCAAGCAATTATGGGCCAGGTGACAG
>APFE031569388.1:4401-23502 GCA_000404065.3 Pinus taeda
AATCATCCAAGAATTGTTCATTTATGTAATGTAAAGGAGGTTTCCCCCTTGAAGAGGCTGAATTCTAAGGCGTTGATCTATCTTTTCTATCTTTTCTTGAGCTGGTTTCATAACACTAAACCATTGGATGTGAAGCTTCACATTGAAATAAGGGCAGTTGACCGGGTTGAATTTGACCGCATTGTAAGGCATAATTTTTTTCACTCTATGATTTGTAATGCCCTTTAAATGTTCATAGACTTTAATCATCTTCTTTTGTGGTGAATCAAGAAGATTTCAGAAAGACTCAAAGCCATAGAGCAAGAAAGGCTAGAACAGGAGAGATTGCAGAAGGTATGTATTCTTGGGTCGTTTCGTTATCTTGTTTTTCTGAAACCTATAAATTAGCATAGTGAGGCATGCACTTGACAACTGAATTCAACAGCTAGTCGAAGAAGAGGAGATCAAGAGGTTGAGAAAAGAGTTGGTTCAGCATGCTCAACCAATGCCCTTCTTTAACCGACCTTTCATTCCCAAAAGGTATGGTTTCTTATTGTACTAAGCAATATGTTTATGTTTATGTTAACAAGATGTCTAAACAAACTAAGACCTTCTTGTGATTACAAATTGAACAGATCATCAAAGCTTCCAACCATCCCCAAGGAGCCTAGGTTCCATATTCCTAATCACAAAAGAGCAAAGTCCATATCGTGGAATGATTTCCATGCTTATCAATAAGAAATTCCATAATGATGGAAGATATCTGTGTACCACTACATTATTTAGTCTGGAGAAAAATAAGTTTTCTTTGAGATTCAAGTTGATGGCTCATCAAAGATTGAGATTTTTTGAATCTCTGGTCACTCTGTGTTTTGGTTTGTCAAGCCCAAGCAATATAGTGTTAGTTTTGCAATTACAGGTGAAGAGAAGATACAAAGTGTTGTATTTAGTATATCAAGGAATGTTGCCTGTTCTGTCTGCTCATATAGACAAAATTGACAATGAAGTTTTTAGTTTATTTGTATTTTTAGGCATTTGTTTCTTAACAAATGTCAAGTTAATATATGCCAACTTTCTTCAAGCAGTATTTTCTTATAATTCTAGCCTGATAAAATGATCAAGCTTGTGGGTCAATTAAAAATGAATACATGGATCAAGATAACTTTTCAAGGGACTATTGTTATAAGAGTGTGAATGTTTAAGTATAAACAATCTAGCATTTATAATTCTGTTGCAAACTTATATCCAACCAAACTAACTTAATGTTTTCCCCGCAAACTGACATCTTTGGAATATTATAGATCTCTTACACCATAATTTTTTCAAGCATTGGGAAATATACAAAATTTCCATGGTTCTATATCCATATTCATGTTATATATGTAGCAGGACATGGATTTTAATCTGGGAGCATGTATTATATTGGAACCAACTATTTAGTTTGATTCTATTATACAGACATAACTGGTCCACTCGAGTACTCTACACACTATCAAGAGATTGAAACTTCATTGGAACATGATCGTTGAAAACCGAGGCGTTCCTCTAGACAAGTCACTTGGACATACTCAAAAGAGATTGAGACTTCATTGGAACATGGCCGTTGAAAACTGAGGCTTCCTCTAGACAAGTGTAATGACCTCAGAAGAAATGTAAATATTTCATTTACCACTGTAAGAAAACAAAACTGAACAATATTGTTATTTTCTATGTATTAAAGTAATATTATTAATTTTCTAAAAATTAGAAAGTGTTTGGGAAATAAGAGATTTTGCAACTTCTCATGGGAGAAGTGGAAAGAAGTCAGTTGTCTGTAGAACCCTAACTACCTCCCCTAACTGGGGAATGCTCCCAAGAAAAATAGGGGATGGGAGGAAAAACTATGCTGAAAGGTCAGACAGTAACGAGAAAGAAATGCTAAGTTTGGTGATGACCAGATAGCATGCGCACAGTGTGTGACTGACTTGCAGAAGACAGTGGTCTTGCGAGCAAGCTCGGGGGGAGATGGGGTCCTAATGGACAAATCTCATGGTTGGAGGAGCCTATTTAACTTTCTTGGAAAGTACAGGTATGTAGAAATTTTCCTGGAACTAATCTGCTGGCCTGAAATTTAGTCATGTCTTATGAATCAAGCATGCATTATGCAATACAATAATGTACTATAATAGAACAAGGAAAAGAGGAAATATTGACCCTGTTCTAAAAGATTAGTTACAAATAATATAGAAGGCTAGAATACGAATTAGAGGTGGTTCATGTTGTTAGAAACAAAATTATTGTTTGATCTGCAATAACTAAAATTATACTAGAACTTATGTACTGTGGTGTTTTATGTTGTTAAAAATAGAATTATTGTTTGATCTGTAATAACTAAAAATTATACTGGAACTTATGTACTGTTGAAGTGACAACTTGGACAAAACAAAGAGAGCATTATTTCAAATAATTGACCCAAAATACGGTCTAATAGGGAGCTGAGTAAACTGACCTGGAAATTCAAAATTAATAAGACAGTGCTTACCCTAGCCTGAAGATGGGATTCCTGTGAGAATTTGTGCGAATCAAAATGTCATAGCATGAATAATCAAGCCATAGAGCTAGTGAACCAGAAAGTAAATCAATACTCAGGCAAGCTGGTAGTACTCCTAGTAGGATTAACCAGCGGCCTTGTCTCCAAAGGAGGAAACCCTGAGGTAAACTACCAAGTTTAAGCAAAATCAGGGTTAGGATGGAAACCCTAACAAATATTTACCCGAGGAAATCATATACTATAGCCGCATGCTAAAAGTGGAAAATAGAAGGAGCCGGGAAGCTCTGCTCATAAATAATAAACCCTAACCTCATCTTTAACGTGAAAACGCACAGAGCAGTGAAGTGAACAATCTTCGAAAATAGTAAAATCACTGTGATAAGAAACAAATGATATAGTGACTTATTTATACACAAAATCTTCAGTCCGAAGGCTTTCATCAAATATTTCTAAGAAAGTACATACTCACAGAGTCAAAGAAAACACTGAACATGCCAAATTCATGGCAGTCAAGCAGACCTATGCGCATTTCCCGAAAATGAAATTTCATAGTATATATATCATGATAACAAGACGACATCAAGAAACCCAAATTTATAATAACGGTAAATCTGCAAATAGAACCTTATATGACCAGATTCAAAATTAAATTAAATAGGGAAGCAAGATAGCATACACAAGAGGGTATCAAGGCCCCAACCCAAGGAAAATATTCCAAGAAACAATACAACATAATCTTACAAGAAAACTCGTCATGGTCGTGGCTGCATATCATGTTCTTTGATAAGAAAATATAAATACATATTATTACTTCTGTAAAATTACAAGGCCCATGGCCAGAATAGCAATAGAACAACAAAACAGTCTAGAGATCCGATAGCCCCTATCGAAAACAAAGAGTGGCGTAACCTAGAAGGTAGGTCCGATCGAGGGAATATCAACAGGCATAAGGGGATGCTTTCCCTCTAAATAGCAAAATAGAACCGGGCAGATAACACCCACAACTACAATTCAAGCAGAGTTCAAGATCTCGTTGGATGTCAAACCCTTCGTATAACCCAAAACACAAATACTTTAAGACAAAGCTTACTCGGAAAGCTTAACCACACAGATATCTGCTAGAATGAACCAAATATGCAAGGGTGGGTAGTTGGGGAAGCTCAAACCCGTACCCACCATTTCTGTATTCAGAAGGTAGTAACAATTAATAAGAAGAATTATGTAGATGACATAAAGAAACAAATCAAAGGAATTTATGAGCTCAGTGTTGTTAATCGAAAGGATTTCAGCAGCTTACCTTTCCAAAAGATAACCCAAAAATTCTTGTATGGTCCTCAGTGACAGAGTATCCACCATATTCGAAGAACTAGATGGAGGAAGGAAGAGTAGAGCGTGAGCAAGCGCCAAAAACTTAGGAACCAAATGAACCAAAATCCAGCAACCAAAAATGTGTATCATTGCCTAATAGGTCATAGCCATCGGATTCGAGATCTGACCTCTCCATCGTTGATGGGGGTAGGAATCCCGAGACATCTAGCTATGGAGGGGCAGCTTGCTCATGCCACGGAGCCATGGCAAAGCCGTAGAGATCATCAAGCCCCCGATCAAATGATCCACAAATAAACATGCAAGGGATGAGTTAAATTCACCGTATTTGACAGGTCTCGGCATGAAGTGTTGAATATTGTGCATAAGACTATGCGTATCGTAATGCATGGGCTATTTAAGGTATTTTCAAGTAAATTCATAGATTCAATTACATACTATAATTTTTATTATTTTCAAGTAATTAAGGTATCAAAACCAGTGAGTTATGTTCTTATCTATATGTATTAGAAAACTAAGTCAATACTATTGTTTCCGGGAAAACTAGTTTCTATTCAAATCTGCTAGTCCCACTAAGACGAGTAGCTATCCTAGAAACAAACAATTCAAATTAACTTGTGTTTTCCTTTATGGGAGATAGATAAGAGAGAAGCAAAGAGCACCAACCTTAGTCTTTCACTTGGCTCCTTACTTGTTTCCTCTCTCCTTTGATAGAGCTTCACCACTCCTTTCTCACTTGTCCCGCTTCAAAGAATACCTGTAGAGGCAAAGCAGCAAAATACCATCAAAGCATAGAGATATAAAATGCCATAAACAATGTAGAATCAAATGTACATTAACCATACAATTGCATACATAAATACAAGATTCATAAATATACAAGTATATGGAGAAAACTCAAATAACTTTATTGATAGAAGTAGAAGAGAGGATTACAACCCAGCTGTATGATCCAGCTTCATCCTCCCAGCATGAAAGCCCTCTTCACCTCATGAAAAGCTAGATCACCCAACAATACAATGTCTCAAAGAGAAACCAACAACACTTCCTTCCAAAATACAAAATTCTAGCCTCTGGATCTCTAGGATGAAGGATCCATATATAGATATTTGCAGGGGGTGAGTCAACTTCTAGATTTTTGATTGGTGTCATTTTGCTGATAGTTCTTGGTTCCACTTGGAGATTTCATGATCTCTTACTCATCCCCGGGCGAATTCAAAGAGGCAAGTGTCATATGAGCAGTTTCTAGAAGATTCTATGGGTTTCCACCTAGCAAACTGCCTCTGCCATTTGTCTTCTCTCGCTCATCGCACCCTACAGAAGGGATTTTCAGCATGCATCGCACCCCTTGTGTGTAACAGGTGAGATGCATCGCACCCTCAGCATGGAGCAGTCTGTATGGTCCAGTTTTGACCAATTCTAAGTAGTTTTTTAGGGAGAACTTCTGGGAAATGATGTAATCAGCTGACCTTGATCATTTAGGGTATGAAACAACACTTTTAGGTGTTTAAGAGCCCTTGGTTTATTGACATATGTGATTGGGGTTGCAGTGCCCAAATATGTCTATAACATTTTCCCCCTAAAGCATGAGGTCGTAAATATTTTGATGTCGAGTGAAATGCTTTATCATGAGGATCCGAGGTTTTTCGAACTGGAAGGTGACCTAATATAATACATTATCTTCATATTATTTTCATGATCTATCTGAGGTGGGAATTCCCATGCTCAGCTTTATAAATTCATCTTCATGTACATAGGACAGACAATCGTTTGTGTGGCAGACTGATGACTCTGGTAGAGCCATCATCCCTTAGCTTGGATGATCATCTGTGCAGCTATGGAGTACATTTGATGTCTTTATTTTCCTGAATATATCGCAACCCAGATGGATGAAACTAGATCCGGGGTCTTTTAACCCATTCAATCTTCACCCGATGTACAAGTTGATCCATGTGAAAAGATGTTCTGAAGTTGAACATGGAAAGACATCGCCTAATTACCAGCCAATGATGTAAGTTGTTAATAGGCACGAGAGGAATCAACGATAATGATAATGAACCTCAAGGTAGTGCAGTACAATTCACATGGTGTGAATACATGATTCGATGTCGAACACCACGCAAAATATTTCGGTCGAAGGCCATTGATGTAAACCTATTGCCGGAAGTGAGAAACTTGCCATTGAGGCATGCAAGCTTCAAAGTACTGAAAGGGTTGTTCCTAAGTCAACTTCTTGGATAATGAGCTGATGTCGACAAGAAGTGACCCGTCGTAGCAGGGCCTTAATGAATCCCACATCTACGACATGAAATGGAGCAAATGATTATGTGGAGGTGAAAACGATCTTATGCTACAAGGTTCATGGTGGCGGTCATGAAAAATGGAGCATGAAGGTATTGCAGTGGATGAGATGTTAGCTAGGTTGGTGAATTCTCTAAGCAACTTCTCTTGAACATATCGGTGACACTGTGATGGATCGGTAGCGTTAACCCCATGGATGGTATGGAGGACCAATGGTGATGGTGAACGGAATAACCCAAACCAACTCAATCATGGTGATGGAGTGAAAGTGTCATGTTCAAGAGCGGCCTGCTACCAATGAAGTTCTTCAAGTTTTCTTCCCTTTTTCCCTGACCAGTACCACTTTATTTTTGTCAAGCTTGAGGAGGATAACATATGCTTGTTCTATAATTTTCCCTTCGGGAAAACCTGTCGCTCTGTTTTAGCGAGTTTAGCGAGAGTGAAACTCGCTCTTGCTCGGATGGACAAGTTTGTTGCTATTTGTTTTAACGAGTTTAACGACAATGAAAACTCGGTCCTTTTCATATTTAGCGAGTTTGAAAAGATATCAAAAGGAAACTCCAGTAGTCCTTTTTTGTGGCATAATCCCTTAACTCCAAAAAAGTATAAAATAATACGAAAGGGATGACTTTTCGATAGTTTTAGCGAGCCGAACAAGACAAGCGCTCAATCTTTTTGTGTAATGATCCCTCAAGTCCAAAAATATTACAATATAGAGGAGGGATGGCACTTCCCTTTACTTTAATGAGCTGAAAAGGCCAGTAGCTCAACAATCTTTTCATATTTTACGAGTCTAAAAAGAGCTTAAAAGAAACTCGTTATTTCTAAACACTTTAACGAGTCGGAATGCTCGACAATATTTTCATATTTAACGAGTCTAAAAATAGCTTAAAAGAAACTTGTTTTTTAGGAATGAGTGGTGTATCCGGGTAGCAACTAGTTCCGGGTAAGTTTGGAACTTCTCAAAGACGGCAGTGTAAAGAGTGTGACTAACAGAATCACTCGTTGCAGTTGTTCCTAACAAGGGTAAACAATCAAATGGAGGTGTATGATCAGCTAAAACAATGGAGGTGACAGTAAGAAAATGACCAAGGCTGATAGCAATGCAATCACAAAGGTTATTTACCGAGGGTGGATTCATTTTTTAATGAGCTTGAATCTTTAGAAACTATGCTCAATGGCGGGTTTATTTTTTAACGAGCTTGAACCCTGCGGTAACACTGCTCGTCTTGGGTTTCATGTTTACACAAGCTTAAAACAAAAAAAATATGCTTGTTATAAGTCCACATGCCCCCAGCATAATGACGCAAATCGAGGTGCATGCCCCCCAAGCTTCATTGCATTCAACACTGTGGTTGGAATGAAGGTTTACCTTCGAGATCTTCGAAAGAATTGACTTGGATTTTATGAGATCATAATCAAAGACTCAATTTGGAAAGGGAGTTGTTTCATTTTTTAATGAGGTTGACACAGGATAAGAACCGTCCTCGGTGACCCATAGTATCAAAATGGTCAGATTTCTTCTTAATATTTGTTGATGTAGAAGATATCATATGATAGGTTTCCACTGTGGTCACTTCTGCCAGATTACTCAGAGGTGGGAGGGAAAAAGTACCCACTAAGGAAGGGTCTTTTAGGAGGTCTACTCCGACATTTTGAAGCAATTGAGAGCTTCCATGGATCATTGGAATGCTTCCCGTAACTTGTGAACTCTTGGGGAGAAAGATTAGTTGGTCAATGATTGTAATTCCACCTTGGAAGGGAAATGCAATCTTTCTAAAATATGTTGACACAACAGCAGCCATAGCATAAATCCAGGGCCTTCCCAGTAGGATATTATAATCGAGGTTTCCATCGATAACTTCAACGTCAATTTCTACTATCTTACTCCCCAATTCAACTTGCAAGTTACTTAATATCCCATACAGCGTGTATGTCCTTCCATCGAATGCTTTTAATGTCATTAATGATCACGACAAGGGTGGTGAGCCTAAAGTTTTCTAGCAGCTCATTGACATTATACAGGTGGATGCCCCCTCATCAATGATTGTTCGATGAACAGTTTTGTTGAGGGCTTCTACCTGTATGAGGAAAGCGAGTTGAGCTGGTAACTGAGGTTAGTATCCTTTATGATTACAGGCCACAAGATTAGAAGCCATTGGGTCAATCCCACCTATTGTTGATAATAGAGACTGCTTTTGGGAGGGGCAATTTTGCAATACTTCAAGTGTCGACATAGCGGATGGTGATTGGGCCAGATCCTCTACTATATTATAATTATGTGCTGCTCGAGCGCGAGGATTAAATGTCGATTTGTGTACCACTCCCTTTGGCGGCTTTATCGTTAGTTCAGGAATGATGGGTGGCACAACTTCAAAGGAAGTTGTTGTCGAACTACTAGGTTGATCTATAGCCTTGTTGTTCGACATCTATGGATTCCCATAATCTTCATTCCTTGTTAATATCAAAGCATCATTTTGTTGTTTCGAAATGGACAAGATAAGCACTTGGGATGGGGAAGCATTATCGATAGCAACCAGTTTGATTTTTGGATGTGGAAACGAATCAGTCAATACCGCTAAGGTATTTGAATTCTTAAAGAAATTCTTTACCTCAGCGCAATGCGGACATTATTCTGTCCAATGGTCCCCATCACATATGAGACATGGTTGAGTAGGTTTCTTTTTCCCAATAGGGTTTTCGGAAGATTTTTCAAGAGTCGAATCTTCCTATTTCTTCTTTTTTTTTTCCCTTTCTTCTTTCCCCCTAGTTGCTTCATTTCTTTGCTTTTTTCGGATGACACGGCATTAACCTCCAAGGCAAGAAGGTTGTCATTTGCTTTTTCACTGGAAACTACAAGGGATTTACCAGTTTGAGCCTTTGCAGTTTGCGTACTTGAGGTGTCAATCATGCCATCGCTGACATGAGAGTCCCTATTTGATTTAGGAGGAGGAGGAACGGAAAATTCCAGTCTAGGTGCGTCAGGAATTTTGTCATAGAGCATTCCAGACTGAGTATAGATCAAGTCTAGATATTGTGCACGAGCAATGACTTGCTCTTCAGTAACGACCCCTCCCTTGGCCACATCTTCCGTAATAGAAGGTAAAAATGACTTAATAAACCATTCAGCTAGAAGTTGATTAGGAACATATGTCTTTACCATTCGATGACGACATCGCCACTCATGAATATGATCAGATATGTGAGTGGTTGTTGTCTATTTAAAATTGGTAAGGAGCTCCGTTCATGTTTCGCACCTTATAGGTAACTGAAAATGGGTTAAAAAGGTAGTGGAAAGGATGCTGAAGTTATCGAATGAAGCTCTAGGCAATTCGATGTACCATTTTGTTATCGTACCAATTAGCATTCGCTAAAAAAGACGAAGCCTAATTGAATCATCATTGAGGGTGTTGGAAGAACACCACAAATGAAAGGTCATTACATGATTTGATGGATCTTCAGCCAGATTTCCATTGAATTTAGGAATATCTTACGGAAGTTTATGAGGAATCGTTGGCCACCAAGGGGCGTAAGCAATTGGATCATTCATTAGCCAATTCAGATATGGTAATTCTAAAGTTGCTACAAAAGGAAACTGTTGATTTAGGTTTGGCGAAGCATACCCAGGATAAGATGGGATTGCCTGAGTAGTGGGTCTTTGCATACCAGCATAATGTATTTGTTGTTGATAACTTTGGTAAGGTTGATGGGCATAACCATTATAATATGATTGTTGGTAACCGTTTTTAACACATGATTGCCCATTACCCACAAAGCTTTGTTGCTCAGGTCCTCAGTAAGCTTGCTGGAATTATGGTTGTTAATATTGTACCAACCATGGTTGTTGGACCATTTGATGTTGTCCAATACTGGATGTTTGACCAAGATGAGGGGTGATAGTACCCGTTTGAGCCTGAGTCGCTTCAGTTAAGGAGCCACTAATCTGCGGTTGTGATTGAGTCGTGTAGACAAGAGGTTGTTGTATTACGACCAGAGAAACTTGAAGTTGACATACAACAGGCAGTGCTTGTACTTGTGACACCGTCATAATATCTGGTGTAGTGGGAATGTTCGACATAGGTTGATTTGGTTGCATTCAATATACAACTCTTGGCTATTGAGGCAGTATTGGCACCCAACCACTGGATGCAATTCTAGCTTGACCCGAATTTTGTTGTGAACTCTCATGGTTGTTCTCCCAGAGGGAACAATGAAAAGGCATATTGCCCCCCATATGGCAGAAATCCAGTGTTCAAAGGGTGAATTCATCTTTGGAGACTAGGCTGCCCAAATTGATACTAATGTGAAGGATTAATTTGCTGAGTCTCAACATAAGAAATCCCAGATAAGATTTCGGATTAAAAAATACGAAAATACCATGTTGTCGAAACAATCCCTGGGTGGACCCCATCTAGTGGTTGAGAACTAGTTGGGACAGATGGTATACCAGTGAACATTGTCGGAGTAGCAGCAGGAAGTTCTGCTGCTGCTGTATCAGATGACATAGTCCTAGATGTCGATGGTTGTTCAGACATATTGAGTCTATCCAAAAGATTTCCTAGAGATTTGACAGGAACTTGCGATGAAGGGTGATCAAAAGAACTAACTTTTGTAGTAGAAGGATATAGGTGGATCCCAGTTCCAAAATGCAATGGGGTACTGGATGGAAGATCCTCCACAATCTCTTCTATAGCAATCAGTCCAGGTGGAAGAGGTAGATCTTCAGGTCTGTAAAATATTTCTGGTGCCGAAGAAGGTATAGACTCTATAGCGACAGATACTGGAGGGGTGACACCTTCTGAATCAACCCTAGATGGAGCTAGTTCATGAATAAAAGTGTTTACCGTTACACTATGATCAATTCTAATGTCCTCTTGTAACTACGAAACTTCTTCTGTAGAGGCAGGGGTACCAGAAATAATTGGAGTAACTAGAGTCTTTGCTGTTGTTGAAACACAAGTTTCAAATAAACCAGGAGAATTTTGACCCAGTTAAATGAGATCACTTGGCCCGGAATGGTTTCATTTCTAGAGTCAAAGACGGTTGACTCATTAGTCTCTGTGAATGACGGGGTTTTGATTGACTTTCTTCCACGATTGCAGATTACTTTATCAACTCAAAATTAAAAGGGGAAGATGTTATTTTGAATTAAATGAATTTTATGACGCTTTGACACAACCTACTTTTTCAATTTTTAAGAGTCGAGAAAAAGCTAAAGGTGACTCTAGTCGCCTTCGATTTTTAATGAGCCTGAAGTGACAAGTGCTCAAATGGACCTTTTATTTTAAGGAGTCGAAAAGGAATGAAAGTGACTACTCTGGAAATATAGACAGAGGGATTACCAAACCAATTGCAAAACTGCAATATACACCTCAGTGGTAAATTATAGAGAAATTACCAAGGACTTTACATATGGTAGTCAATCTTCCTGAATGTTGTGTTCAGTGCATTGTGATTGATAAGGTGGAAGACACGGCTTCCTAAGGATAAAGGATATCAGCCTATTGTGGTATCCCATTATATACTCGATGGTACGTGGGAGCACAAGTTTGTACTGGCACTTGTCGTATCAAATAGGAGGAATCACCCAACCTACGATGAAAATGATAGTTACCAGGGTTTACAACGCTGGAATATGTCTCTAGCCTAGACTTCTAGATGTTGTGTGTTAGGTTCCAAAGAGTTTTTATGTTCATTCAGGTTTGTTTTATAGTTGATCTTTCTTAAGAAGTTTGCCTTTCAAGGTTCACCGCATGATGTAGATGTACAATTCCTAAATATGCAATCTAAATGATGAACAGTTGTTTGTTTTCTTTTAGAAATGAAAATCCTAGCTACTAAGGAAAGAAGAGTACGATTCTTTCAACATAGAGCAGAGAGCACACACTAGATGCACTTTTCCTAAATCAATTTCTGCATGCAGTCTAAATGCAAATGCACATGCATGTAGTTGTTTTTTCATTTCCTTAATGTGAGAATGCCAAAAAGAAAACTAAGTACAGATCTGAACTACTTTTCTTCAAAGCGACACTTCAGCAATTTCTTTTCAAAAGACGAAAGGAAGACTAAGACGACACTTTCAATTTCGAATTAAAAACTGCTTTCGACGCTTCAAATATTGACAATTCAAATCAAATACAATGGCAAAAGTACAATCGACTATCTAAAAGAGGAAGACTTTACGACACTCTTTTTCTTGACTGAAAACGATAGTTGCGACACTTTCGAATCAAAATACGATAGTTTGATTAAGCTACTTTTTGCAAAGGAGGAATGTAAATGACGAAAAATACATAAAAAAACATTTATAATTCCTTATCAGTGGAGGCTAAATAATGTAAAGGAAGAAGGTTTCAACAATGATATATTGATCATAGGCTATAAAACTACTGAATAGAGCTGAAAACAATGGAGAAAAATACAAAATCTAGAGAGAGAAACAATCTCATTCAATCATCGCACCTGTCCTTAAGGGAAACAGGGATGCACCTCACCTGCATCACACAGGAGGTGCGATGCATCCAGACTGCCAATGAGAGACAGTGCGATGGTCCAGAGACGAGACTGAGATTGGTTTTCACCCAAAGTTTGAAGCTAAGTTCAGTGATTTAGGTCGAGCTTATGATGGACAGTAAACACAAAGTATAGAGGTATGATCTTATGAGGTTATTGAGCTACCACCAGGGCACTTAGGATGTTTGCAAGTCAGATGTTCAGTTCGTAAACCAACCCGAAGATTGAATGAAGCAGCATTGATCTACTTTGCACTTGCATAGCAAAAGCCGTTCGAAGGCTAGCTGGCTTAACTTCAGGCTCTGTCTGTAGTTTATAAAGCAAACAACGGTAACAAACAAACAAACTATTCTCTCCCAAGTGGAGTTTCCATTTTGTTTCCGGGAAAACTAGTGTCTATTTAGATCTGCTAGTCCCACTAAGGCGGGTAGTTATCGTAGAAACAAACAATTCAAAGTAACTTGTGTTTTCCTTTATGGGAGATAGATAAGAGAGAAGTAGAGAGCACCAACCTTAGTCTTTTGCTTAGCTCCTTGCTTGTTTCCTCTCTCCTTTGATAGAGCTTCGCCACTCCTTTCTCACTTGTCCTGCTTCAAAGAACCCCTGTAGAGGCAAAGAAGCAAAATACCATCAAAGCATAGAGATCTAAAATACCATAAAAATTGTAGAATCAGATGTACATTAACCATACAATTGCATACATAAATACAAGATTCAGAAATATACAAGTATATGGAGGAAAACTCAAATAAGTTTATTGATAGAAGTAGAAGAGAGGATTACAACCCAGCTGTCTGATCCAGCACCATCCTCCTAGCATGAAAGCCCTCTTCACCTCATGAAAAGATACATCACCCAACAATACAGTGTCTCAAAGAGAAACCAATAGCACTTCCTTCCAAAATACAAAATTCCATCCTCTGGATCTCTAGGATGAGGGATCCATATATAGATATTTGTAGGGGGGTGAGTCATCTTCTGGGTTTTTGATTAGTGTCATTTCACTAATAGTTCTTGGTTCCACTTAAAGATTTCATGATCTCTTACTCATCCCTGGGCGAATTCAAAGAGGCAAGTGTCATATGAGCAGTTTCTAGAAGATTCTCTGGGTTTCCACCTAGAAAATTGCCTCTGCCATTTGTCTGCTCTTGCTCATCGCACCCTACAAAAGGGCTTTTCAGTATGCATCGCACCCCTTGTGTGTAACAAGTGAGATGCATTGCACCCTCAACATGGAGCAGTCTGTATGGTCCAGTTCTAAGTAGTTTTTCAAGGAAAACTTCTGGAAAATGATGTAATCAGCTGACCTTGATCCTTTAGGGTATGAATCAACACTTTTAGGGGTTTAAGAACCCTTGGTTTATTAACATATGTGATTGGGGTTGTAGTGCCCAAATATTTCTGTAACAACTATCTAATTTAACTAGCATTTATTTTCAAATAATCAAGGTATCAAAACCAATGAGTTATGATGATAGCTATGTGAATTGTAAAATTAAATCAATACTACCCAATTTAGCTAGCACTATAAATATTATTCAAATACCTAATGATAAGAATTAAAATTTTGTTGAGTACATCTAGTTACTCGTCATGTCTTCACTGCTAAGTTTTGGTACAATTATAGAGTATCAGATTGTGATGTGAATGTAGTCTAAATTAAAATTTCTAAATTACACCATCTATTACTATATCCACTAAACATAATACAATTACCATAAGGTACCACTACTCATACTAACATGACAAATAATTGAGCTATCATACTAGTATGACAAATAATTGAGCTACCACTATAACAAAGAGATTTTCACTACCATAGACATAGATAAATTAGGGATTACCTTTTCACATGTTTTAAAAAATATATAGATATAGTTTCCCATTGTTACATCTATCACACTACTTATGACAACACTTACTTTAAGACAATCTCCCCTCAACAAGAAGGACATGGTTATTGAAGCCACCTATTTTAATAATATAAAAGAGAAACACATTTATTATATTGGGACAAATATACTAATCTTGGATCCATCAAGGGAGGAATGGGGTCATATTACTATAAGTGAAAACCTCTTTTACAATGTGAATTTTTTAATAAATTTTTGCATCATATTTATCATCTCAGCACTTATAGATCTATGTGAGTTCACTTAAACATTTTTATCTTAATTGTTTTAAAACTAACATCGGACATTAAGTCAAGTTGATGATTCACTTTCCAAGGCAGAGAATATGTTAACTTGGTAGTTACCTGCATTATAACTTAATATTAAATATTATTCTTATTTTTTCTATTAATATGAATGCTTATAATATTTAATATATTGTTAAGTAGATTACCCATCGACTAATTAGTGAAGTATCTAATATTGGATGAGAGATTTGTAAGGCTGAAATTTTAGCTACCACGAGTTAAATTTGGTGTTTGTATCATGTCAATGCAAAATTAGATTTCACACCTCTCCAAGAATCAATCAAAATAATTCACACATAACAATCAAAGGAATTCAATAGATGGTTAAAGTAGTGGTTGGGATGAGTTCATTGTCAGAAACATCCAAGGGTTTCCAAACTAGAGAAACAAGGGCATGTGTTTGATTTATGGGCTAACGTTTGAAAAATTTCTACGAGAAGAGGAGTTGGTGGGAGTCCTTATGGAAAGGGCTTGCACCTCTTCCTTTATTTCTTAAAGTAGGCTTGAAATAAGTGATTATAGATATATGATACATATAATATGCAAACCACTCACAACACAACAATATTGAACATTTGCATGAGACATAAATTGATTTATTTTCAATATATTTTTGCTTTAAAAAAGGCAATATATGCTACCATGATGCAATACAATGATTCACCAACATTGGGCACCAAACAAATGAATTTGACCACGGATGTTATGTACGATGACTATCATCCATGAAAAACTATGATTATTAGCCACTCTGACAACCCTCATTTATGATCACTCATTGAACATGCTCATGAAATCTAAGATCACTGGACATGGTTAACATGCTTTGGTTAACACAATCTAGTATGGTGTGAGGGTCTTGCCTACAATGCCAGCTTTCTAACACCCTTTACAACAACATTGCTTCACAAAAGGCATTTGACATTGCTTCATAATTTTGCCTTTGTATATGAGAAAGAAAATAAATGTTACTTCTCCCTTATCCAATATAATTCTCTTAATTACAAATTGAACAATGTATCATGACATTGCCTTTCTCTCTTTGTGTGAACTTGCTCAATTAGCATCTAGATACCCTGTGAGATAAAACTCAATGTATGTATTGTATTTGGTATTGTGTCAATTATTCATTTTTATGTCTTAATATTGCGTTAATGGCCTTCCAATGCATGGTCGATCTTGAATTAAAATTTTGACATGGAAAATCCCAATTTTGCAATTTTGGCAATCAAAGGCACAGTGCAAGGACAACATGTATCCATCTTGGAGGACAGTGGGGCAACCCAAATTTTTATTAATGCACAGTTGGTGAAGTGTAGAGGCATTCATAGATTGATATATATCCTGAACAATGTGGGCGAGAGAGGATGCCCATGCTTCACCTCAGTTGTCTTCTTGATTGTTGGTTCGATATGTTGAGGATATGGTTGATGGGACAAATGTTGAGGATATGGTTGATGGTTCGATATTGAAGTCAAAATCCTCCCTTAACCCTTTAGCCAAAAAGATTTCTCCTCAAGTATCTCCAATAATATCCTGTGAAGAGTCATAATATTTAACTTGGAATTATGGCCCACCATGATCATCTAATAATTAATTGAAATAGTAGTAGACCCCAATTTAGGGATTGGGTGGATCATATGGTGGGACTATGCTAGTGGGAACCCTAAATAAATGACTTGAAACCCCCTTATTTTCTACTTTGATGGCATTCATCTCCCAAACTTCTTGTTGGATACACAAGCCCTGAAAACATGACAAGGAAGATGAGAGGAAGTTGACAAGGACATTAGGTTGTCGTAGAACATCATAAAGTGCGTCCACATGGATGAACATGGAATGGGAATTAAGGTCATAAAGTCATAAAGGTCACAAAGGTGCATCAAAATATTTTTGGAGTGTCCCAAAGGGAATATACAATTCTTGTCTCCTCTAAAATAAAATATACATTTATTGTGGTGATAGTATCCACAAGATTCTTAGAACTAGTGGTATAGTGTTTGGTAATGAATGAATAAGCAAGAAAAGGGGGAAAGTATCTAACAAATATGGTTAGAATACGCATCAAAATCCCCATTCTTAAATGAAATGGTGGTTTACACAAGGCTCATGAGAGAATATGGGATGAAGGGTAGATTGGCATGGTCAGAAAATGAGAGAAGGGTTTTATCTACTAAAGGAATATGGGATGGAGGTTATGTCTAAGTTCAAGGATGCTTTTAGCTTTTTTGAAAAGGATGGAGGTGGGTGTATCACAACAAAGGAGCTCAGGACAATAATGCATTCTTTGGGTCGAAACCCCAATGTATATTGGAAATGGTCCAAATGTTTTATATTCAATAATCCAGTCTCGAATACAATCAACCATAAAAGAGTAGTTATAATTTACCTGTAAATGCAACATATTAAATACACCATTCCAAAATTATTTTTCTAAGGAGAATCAAAGAAATAGATGAGTTTGGTTATCCATCACCTCCATACATAGTAAACAACAACCAGGACCAGTTTGTCCTTTACGACACATTGTCCCATGCCAAGATGAAGCCAGAAAGATACATTTATTGATATTCTTAAGCAGAGCGAAAATGTGAAGCCAATATACAGAGATTCTCTGAAGGACTGCTCGAACTAGAGTCAACTTGCCTCCTAGGGAGAGCCACCTCTGTGCCCATGATAAAAGTTTACAGTAGATTTTCTCTATAAGTTAACTCCAATACTTAATTCCATAACAATTAGGTTGAAGCATAAATCTAATATTTTCAAAATCTGCATCCAATGAAGTGGAGATAACACCAAAAATATGATAAATCTCCAGTACCAATGCATCATCTGGGTAAGAATAAAATATATGAGATTTATTATTATTCATAAGGAGTGCAGAGACTGATCAAAAGAGGTCAATCTACCAAATAGTAACACATAATTGACAAATATCAGAGGAGTAATTGTGACTTGTCTACCTACACAATTACATTTAATCCATCTACCTCCACACATACAACCAAATTACTGCCCTTGTGAATTTTGTAACTAATTCTTCCACAATCCAATATTTTATCCTCAACATCTTCTTCTCGCAAAAGTTGTCATAGATACTTTGAAGTAGGGATATTGCCTACTAAGAAATATTATGTAATTTTCCTCCACCATCCTTGTAGAAATTATGGTGTAGAGTTGCAACTACTTATGAAGTTTTAATCAAAATCACAAGACACAAACCTACTTTATTGCTCTCTCGAAGTTAACTCACAATTTAGAACAAAAATTTCATACATGCAATAAGAAATAACACACATGCACACATAATTTTTCCCGAGGAAAGAAATATGCTAAAAAACACAATCTCTGCTTGCATTAATATGATGATGAATAAAAATGTATTGCAATTTATTTGCTCAACAGAGCACAACCTGCAAGTGAATAACCAGTCTCTCATCTCACTGAGAAGATATAACCCAGACTTAGTAAATTTCTACCTCCGTTTGAGCCCATATTTCCTTGTGCAATTCCTTGAGAAATTAGGCCCCTATTATTTAAGAATTTTTACAAAATGGATTGTGAAATTCCCAAGGTTGATCATGTAACTACATGCAACGCCTGTACACTCAAGGCTAGTCTATAATTGATGTTACATTTCCTTGGAATCTCCACCATAGTTGGGTAACTCAAATTCTCCATGCACTAGCTATTTTGGGTTGATTGATCAATTAACTAAATGATCGCTGAGTTTGACTAAAGTCCCACTGCACAATTGGCCTTCCACTAGTATGGGCTCTGAAATGTTCCATGATAATTGCTTATTGTTGGCATTATGATACATATGTTGTACTTGATGGCAACCCACTCATCTCAGATGATAAATTATAGTGTAGCAAAGTTATTTTCTGGTTCACGGACTTTCACACAGGGAAAAGTTCACGCGCTTTCATGCAGAAAAAGTTCCTTTCATGAAGAGAAAAGTTCACGCATGTTCATGCAGATAAAATTTCTTTTCATGCAGAGAAAAGTTCCTTTCGCGTACAGAAAAGTTCACGCACTTTTATGCAGATAAAATTTCACGCACTTTCATGCATAGAAAAGTTCCTTCCATGCAGAGAAAATTTCACGCACTTTCATGCAGAAAAAAGCGCATGCACATGGGAAATATTATGGTTGGTTCATGGTATTAGTTTGATAGTTTTTGATCCTATGGTTTTGGTCTGTGGTATTGCATCCAAAAGTGTTGATCCCAAGTATTGGGTCCATGGTA
>APFE031569396.1:0-12147 GCA_000404065.3 Pinus taeda
AACCTTACCCATTTTCCACATTACACATATAATTAAACATTAATGTTTGTTTTTGAAACCCATGACAGGTGACCTTAGGACAACCATCTTTACACAATGATTGTGAAGCGAATCCTCTTCATAATAGTTTAAAAATCTATGGCCATGAATTCTTAAGAGGGATCCGACCTATTAGGTGTTTCAAGAAATAATTATAGGAGAGGTTAATTTTTGAAATGCACAACGAATTGCGGGTTTAATTAGTGTTTATCATGGTCAACATTGGTGATTTCACAGAGAGACTCAGAAAGATAGTTAGAATTTAGAATCTTTGGTTATACATAAGGTAAGTGACTGTGAAAGAGTATGTTACATGTTGTCCAAAGGGAGGGAAGCATGGGCAACAAGAAGAGGGACTAAGAGAAATAAACTATGATGTTCCATCCCACAGAAGGGAGAAGCACCTATGCTGAATTTAATGGTGGTGTGATCTGCCCATAGCGCAAATTTCAACATGGTGTGCCAAGTATACACATAGGGTAGCTATACACAGAAGAGAGGAGCAGTAGTATCCCATGATGCTTTCTATTGTTGTAGTTCTCATCTACAATCTTGCGAATTTACACCTTCTGCACATTAAAATCCACACAGTGGAAGGTTCATTGTTGTGCCTCACACCTTCTGCAAAGATCCATATATATATAATATCTTCTTCCTGCATTGCATTGCTGGAAGAGCACCATAACTCTCTGTCCTCTGCGTTAAACTGAAGAGAGCTCTCTCTCCTCTCCCCGTTTTCGCACCATAAAATCCCTCTGAGAAACAATAATTGTAAAATAATGAGAATGACCACATTGGAGGGTTTTGTAAATCGACAAGAATCGAAGTGCTCAACTCAAGGTGGTGGAGTAAATGCAAGAAAGAAATGCAAGCATGCTTCATTAACTGAGTTATGTTTCCCATACCACGTCTGTACGTGCCAGCCATGTGTGTTCGAGTGGGAAATGGTGATGAGGATAGACACTATACAACAGATTAAGAATAGACATGCGTTGAATCAGAGCCAGAACAAAGATTTAACCAATCAAACCGGTGAAAGAATTCCATGTCAATAGCCAACATATCATATTGATATAATTCAAAACAACATTATTAACGAATAAAGGGTTGGAAATCACACCGATTTGTGTGCACGTCGCATAGTATTAAACACAGCTGCCAAAGTCACATTGCATGAAACAATACAAACTTTCTGGTGAAAATAATCCAACTAACGATACTTAGAAATACGTTTCAAGTTATGAAATTATATTAGACGCTCCGAAAACATATATTTTATGCCGGTAATTATCAAATTCGATTGTTGAGGGGTCATAACCATACCATTTAAAATGCAATGCCAATCAAAACAAACACCAGATACCCTTGCCAAATACATACCATGATCCTCCAGGTTACTTGGGAATCAAATCGATCCAACTACCACATGTAATTATAGTATATGCCAAGTGTTGAGACATGTCATAAAGCCCTAAGTAATAATCATATATAGCCCACCGTCTATTCCATAAAATGTTTATCCATGAGTATAATACATATTTATATATATCGTAGTGTATAAAGATCACATCCAATCACAAACATATGAAACAATGATTAGGTTATAACATTACACCAATCCCACCATAAAACTTACCCATTTTCCACATTACACATATAATTAAACATTAATGTTTGTTTTTGAAACCCATGACAAGTGACCTTAGGACAACCATCTTTACACAATGATTGTGGAGTGAATCCTCTTCATAATAGTTTAAAAATCTATGGCCATGAATTCTTAAGAGCGATCCGACCTATTAGGTGTTTCAAGAAATAATTATAGGAGAGGTTAATTTTTGAAATGCCCAATGAATTGTGGGTTTAATTAGTGTTTATCGTGGTCAACATTGGTGATTTCACAGAGAGACTCGCAAAGCTAGTTAGAATTCAGAATCTTTGGTTATACATAAGGTAAGTGACTCTGAAAGAGTATGTTACATGTTGTCCAAAGGGAGGGAAGCATGGGTAACAAGAAGAGGGACTAAGAAACATAAACTATGATGTTCCATCCCACGAAAGGGAGAAGCACTTGTGCTGAATTTAATGGTTGTGTGATCTGCCCATAGCACAAATTTCAACATGGTGTGCCAAGTATGTGGTTTGTTCTCATTAATTAACCACTTCAAGATTCTAATAAGATTTTTGATGGTAGATTCAACCAAACCATTACCATGTGGGTAATATGTTGACGGAGTAGAATTTTTGACATGATATTGATTGACAATAGGGTAGCTATACACAGTAGGGTTTTCTGATTGTTAAAGATAACATATATGGTAGTTTTACATTTATTTAGGTTTTAATTTTTCCCAATAATATAAATATTAGAAACATTGTATCACTATATTTTTTTAGGAAAATGTTTTGTTATAAAAGTTACTGACTCTAGTAAAATGTTTTGTTATGAAAATTATTGGCTCTGGATTCATATATTTACTTGGATTTTACTTTTATTATTTTTATCAAATGTTTATTTAATTTAAAATTGTTAATTGAAGTAAAATATCTATTTGTATTTTTTTTTTATTATTTTTATGAAATATTATTTAATTTATAATTGTTAATTGAAGTAAAATTAATTTTATAGTTATTTATTTTAAAAATTAAATGAACATATATCTTTTATATTAAAATTAAAATAAATTAGAAATTAAATCAAATTCTTCCAATTTAATTATTATTTAAATTTTCAATATAAATATTACCTACCTTTTGTTTGGATTGTGTCCAGCAAAATTCCTTATAAAACCCTCCTATGATAAATAACGAAAATAAAGTACTAAGATTAAAGGAATCTTTCATGTTTATCGAAAATTTCTTTTTCAATTTTACACAATATTATAGGATATTCACCCGGATAACCACACGACTCACGAGTCAAACTCAAGGAAACTGAACTGTGGTCTCCCGTTTTATAACGTAATTATTAATGACTGAAATTTCCACTTCAATCCTCTTCTCGTTTAATGTAAAGCAGTAATAAGAGATTGGGTGGTTACATCATTCACGCCTTGGCATAACCCATTTCCGATAAAAACTTTCAACGTTTGCAGAACCTGCGAAAACGAAGACGACTTCGGGAATGTTATCTACAGAAGGCAGTAAAATTTCATGCGAATTTTAAGATTACCTACCTTGGGAGAAAACTCCAGAGTCATATTTTTGTTTAGCCGCCTTCATTTCCATCTCATCTTCCTTCCTGGTTTTCCGAATCGTGGAGTATGAGGGCGAGGTTAAGGCCGCTTCCTGGTTTTCCGAATCATGGAGTATGAGGGCGAGGTTAAGGCCGCTTCCTGGTTTTCCGAATCATGGAGTATGAGGGCGAGGTTAAGGAGGCGGCCCTAACTCTGGATGAGTTTACCCAATAACAGGGGTGCTCCTATTCATTCATGCCCTTCTTGGAAAGCGATAAAGAAGAGAGCACACTGGAAACTGCCACCATCCAGATTCTGAGGTGTTGTTCTGCTTCTTCTGATGCATGTGCTCGTGTTTCTTCTTAGACATCTATTCTCAAATTTTCTGCTTCTTCTGATGCATGTGCTCTTGTTTCTTCTTAGACATCTATTCCCAAATTTTAATTACAAAAGCACTTACATACGGTTAGCCTTACAATAATCAAAACAAACCGAATTAAATTTCAAATACAACAAAGACTCCCCTATATTCTTGACAAACACACATCCAAATACAAAAGCAATTCTAAAATATAATTCTCAAGTATTGTTGTTGTTGTCATCTGCAATCCTAGCAGTGGATTGTCGTTTCAAAGAAACAAGAGAGGGCATCTACAGATAATACTTCTCCTCTCTTCTCATCTTCCATTATCATTTTCAGATGAATATGAAAAAGAGAAGAGAGGAGGAGTAGTATCCCATGATGCTTTCTATTGTTGTGGTTTCTCATCTGCAATCCTGCAAATTTACACCTTCTGCACATTAAAATCCATTCCATCCACACAGTGGAAGGTTCATTGTTGTGCTTCACACCACCTACAAAGATCCATATATATAATATCTTCTTCCTGCATTGCATTGCTTGAAGAGCACCGTAAAATCCCTCTGACTCTCTGTCCTCTGCGTTAAACTGAAGAGAACACTCTCTCCTCTCCCCGTTTTCGCACCATAAAATCCCTCTGACTCTCTGTCCTCTGAGTTACACTGAAGAGCGCTCTCTCTCATCTCCCTGTTTTCGCACCATAAAATCCCTCGGACTCTCTGTCCTCTGCGTTAAACTGAAGAGCTCTCTCTGACTTAAACCGACGAAGTCTGTCCGCCCTCTCACCGTCACCGTTTTCGCAGACACACTTGAGTTAAACCGACGAAGTCTCTCCAGTTAAACTCAATACCTCTCTCCAGTTAAACTCAATACCTCTGTTCAAGAACCAGGAAGCTGATGGTGAGGACGTGGACGAAACCGATCGAGGCATAAGCGCACGCTTCAGGTTCGGTCATCCTAAGCCTCGGTCACATGAACGTTGATCGAGGCATAAGCGCACGCTTCAGGTTCGGTCATCCTAAGCCTCGGTCACATGAACGTTACCCTGGCCCCGGTCTTATCCCTTTATGTGATATATTTCTTTAAAATAGTGAAATTTTAAATATTTTATTATCATATATTACAAAATTATCACATAAATTATTAACCAGTAAATAATATCGTACAGAATTAATAAATTACTTCTAAATGTGAAAAATAATATCGTTTAAAATGTGAAAAACAATATTGTCTCAACTATATCTGAACACAATTTTTTTAGAAGACTGAGGTTGTACAGAGCACTTTAGCATAGATCGATAGTATGTGAATATAGACCACTCACTTAAAGAATATGGCAAAATATTTAGTCTAATTATTGAGTGTATAAGGTATAATCGAGTATGATGGCGAAATATATTAAATTAATAGTATAAACAGCTTGATATTTGGATTATTTATTAGGAGTTATCAGTGGACAAGATGATGAAATATTCGGATTCCCAGTACAGTGCATGGAAAAATTATTCTTCGAACCAGTCTTGGAAAAATTAGTATTCGAAGCCGTCTTGGAAGATTCAAAATAAGAACAAATTCCGGGTTTGAGTAACGTGTAAATTTTAGTGATGAATATATACAAACTCCAACTTTTAAAAGATACATTAAAACTATTGAGATAAACAGAGTCAAAGGTGAGAGAACTTTCAAAATTACATTTTTGAAATTTTTATAGTAGTTTAGCCATAAAATTTTTATAATAGTTTAGTCATAAAAAAATTATTATTATATTTAAATAAAAATAATATTATAATAATTTAAGTAAACTAAAAAATAAATTTAATTATTGAAAATATATTAAAGGAAAAAAATAAAGTATTATTATTTATATATTTAATATATTAAAACAAATTATTAGGGAGGACATGTGTAGGGAGCTCTTTCATCAATAGGAATTCTAGATGAAGTTTTCCATAAAGCTAAGGGTTACGACCAATAATTTGGTAAAAACTTATGCTCTATAACAAGCCTTCTCACCACTTTATTGTTTTCGGAGATTCTTTAATCATAATTTAACACATACAAAAAAACTGCCAAAACTGCCTGCACCTCCCCCCAAGAGTGCATGTTTTCCATTTTTTCTTCTGTAGGTATGCTCTCATGTTTTCCAATTTTTTCCCTTTAGCTATGCCATTATACACTTACGATCATACCTGCAGGGGTTATCTAGGGGGAACTTCATGGCCTCAAGGATCTTGGCAGCTTGTTTAGATGTTCTTTTATGGAAAAAAACATACCCCCATTGCAATAGGGTAGATTATCTGACTCTTCTTGTCAGATGTGGCCCCCCTTCAGGGTCTTTGTCTACTGCCAAAACTGCCTGCACCTCCATCTAAGAGTGCATGTCTCCTCTTCTTCAGAAGAATTCCTTATTATTGTTACTTTTGTTATGGTTGAGGGGTGAATGTATACTGTAAGTCCTTTTCTATTGTAGTAGCAGCATTGGGACCAACCCCTAGCCCAAGCCCCTTTGGCCTCTTCCACACTGAAGGAGGCACTGTTGGTCCTCACTTCTCTTTAGCCAAACCTCCTAAGCCCTTGTAGCCCATAGCAGTCAAAATTGGTTTTTTCTTTTGGGGTACACCTGCTCAATGGTCTAGAATTGAATTGGGATACTTGGAATAGGAAGAGGTCGGTCCTGGACCACCAATTATTATTTATCCATTTGTTCTTTCCAGTTTCTAGCAATGCTGGCAGTCTATTCCTCTTCCTTCTCTTATTGGGCATGGACCTGGTCATAAAGTAGTTCTTAGAATTGTTGGTCCTATGGGAGGCTATCATAGGTTTCCTTTTCTTCTTTCAAGTAGATTATCATCAATACAATCTAACTCTAACCAAACTAGAAACCATAGTGCCTTGTCATTTACAAGAGGGTAGGTTTTCCACTGTAAAGTTCAAATAATTATGTGGCATGAGGGCTAGAATAGACATGTTCTTCAAGGAACCTCCGCTCACTTAATTTAAGCTCTTTAATGAGACTACGAGGATGCTTGGAAGGTTGCATAGCACTAACAACACTCCACACCTTGTGGAGAGGCTTGATCCTACACTCCAAGCTGCAATGAGACACTAAATTAGGATATGATAAAACAAACTTTGTAGGAAGCCCTACAGTGTGCATGAAAAAATCCATGTTCTTATACAACTTATCCATGGAAACATTCAGTATATATGGGTTTCTCCTAAAAATCTCCTTCATCTCATCTTCCAGGAGGCCAAAAGTTGCCCAATACTTCATTTCTTTTTTCCAAAAGTCAAGGCATATTACTACTGACTAGAATCTGAGGTGCCTGTTAGCTCTGCTACATATCTTTGATTTCTAAAGGTCGGAAGTGAGCTTGGTCCTTGGTCATGCTCAAAAGAGACTCACAACAATCATTTTCTCCTTCCCTTGCACCACTCATTCTCCCTTCCTCAGTCCTAAAAAAATGATTAATTCCTTTATCGACTCTGGGTTTAATCGCTATCGCAAGTCGCATCCATGTGTGTATAAAGGTTGCGCCCCTCGACTTCCGCCGATGCGATATTGCGATGTGATTTGATCACAATCGCTCATCGCGCTACATAAAGGCCCAAAACTACCAAAAGAAAAACCTGATTCGACAACTCCTGTCGTGCCCGATAAAGCGACTCGCCGGATCACTCCTCCGTCGTCCAATCAGTTTCGTCAAGATCGAATGGCCTTCGCTCATTTCATCCCCAAAAAGGGATGGCACGTTAGCACGTGATGGAGAGAAATTTTTCTCTCTCCTTTGTCACTACATGTCACATGTTGAATGGAATCGCACGCCCTCACCCTTTTACCACCTAATGCCCAAAGGCAGTGTGATTGAGACCGCTTACCACTTAATCCTCTATCCTCACCTAATAATTGTCACACACCTTCCTCGCCCAACCACCATTGGATCAGTTCTGCCAAGATCCAACGGCCCATGCTTGTTCCGCTCCTGCTTCTTCCGATATCCCCTGCCAAGTCATCTCTACCATCTATCCTCCTGATCTAACAGCTGACTCTTCTCCTTCCTCCTACTTGTCCACCTGCTATTCAGTCCACGTCTCTTAACTGTTCCATGCTCCCGAAGGACAAAGGTGACTAGTCTACCAGTACCAGGTGCATTTCCTCCTCAAAAAAAGGACAGAGCTCGAGTAAATAACCGCATTTAATAGTTATGGGATTTCATCCTATACGACACCTTAACCACCTGAAAGGACAGCAAAGCACAGGAAAAAGATCAAAATTATCCACTGAAGCAAGCAAATGCACCAGAGACTCCATCAAGCAATTAAAGCGGTTGGTGGTCAATTATGACCCCTCCATACTTAGAATGGCCGAGTGCCTTTGTAATGAAACTCTATATATCTCGAGAAACAAGATGTAATTAGGGTTGATGGTTGTTGTTTTTATGTAAGGTTAAACTTCTCGAGACTATAACTGCTTTCATACTTGCAGCGTCTTGTGTTCATTTTCAGCTAATACGAGCTTTTTTTGTTGTTAATTGATCATTTTCCATTTCTATTATGTTCCAGGCTATGCTTGATATGCCGTTGTCCTAAACTCTTGATGTTTGGCATTAGAGGAGTTGTCATCCTATCTCTATGTTAAAGTCTTGTATGTATCAGTGAATGAGTTATTCAGGTTTCTTTTCACCTAGTGACAGAGAGCTGTCATCTTGTCTATACATTAGGGAATTAGATTTGCAGACCTCTTTACTAGTTGCAGCTGGCCATCACAAGGTCTTGTACATCTGCTGGTGTGGTCAATATTCTCCATGTTCACCCAATCCTTTAACTGTGAGTAATTGGTGGTCTAAAGCCTTGTAGTCTGGGGGTGTTCATGCATGTCTGGAGTCAAGAAAAGTAGAAGTGGTTATCTAGCTTGAACAAGCATCATTCCTTCCATTCATCCATTTGCAACAATTAGTTGAATTTTTATGTTCCCAAGCATCTCCAAGCTACAACCTAGGAGAGTTTCTTGGGGTGATAACATTAATTGGTGCCATTGCTGGGGAGAGGATATTGAAGCTCAGTTTCCCTGGAAGAACGACACAGTTCCAGCTTTGATGATAGACAAAGTCTGGGCACATTTCTGGTTGTAATCATCTATCTGGTGACTCTACTAGAGGACCAACCTAGTGGCGACTCCACATTATAGTTCTGGCTCAATTTGTGAGGCATACTTGGAGAAATCCTCAGAAGTCACTGGCTGACCGAGTGCCTGACCCTGAGAAGATTGTCAAGCAGTGGAAAACATCACAGAAAGGAGCATCAAGATCAGGTAAGCCTAAGAAATCTTATATATCTCTGCAAGAGAAGATTATAGCTGAGAATATACAGTTTGAAGATCTAGAGTCTAGCATTGTTGGTAAAGAAATACTCACAGAGATTCATAAAGATCCTTTTTTGTTCAGTTCTCCTTTGGATCTCAGTCTAAAGAAAGCCTCCCATACAGTCCATCGTATTCCTTTGTCCCTGTCATCTATTTCATTGATTTCTACCATCCAATCTGCCAGTACCTTTCCACCCATCCCAGTCATGGCAGGCCAACACGCACCCATGAAGATCGAAAAAATAATAGCTGCTAGGTATGGACCCCTGGTCTTGCATGTTCCTTTGAATGCCATGCCTGCAGGAGAGTACCAGAAATATATGCCCAAGTTCACTAGTACAGAGAGAGTAACAGCTGAAGAACACCTTGAATCTTTCTATAGTTATGCTGATAACCTAGATATCAGTGAGGATGATGTGTGGATGAGAGTGTTTTTCCAGAGCCTTGATGGAGACGCTAGAAATTGGTTCAAAGAACTGGCCCCTAGGTCCATAACAGACATTCAAGCATTAAATGATGCATTTTTGAAGCACTGGGGAGTTAAAAAAGACATGCTATATTACCATACAGAGTTTGGAAACCTCAAGAGGGAAAATGGGGAATCATTGCCTGATTTTAATAAAAGATTCAATTGTATGTATAGTAAGATACCTGCTGAGGTAAAGCCAACCCCAACCTCTGCCAAACTCACTTATGCCAATGCTTTTGAATTTGATTTCTGCCTACTTTTAAGAGAAAGAAGACGTGCTTCTTTGGCTGATATGCAAAATGCAACCCTAGAAGTAGAATAAAACATCATGGCTACAGAAAGGCTCGAAGGTAATGCTGAAAGGAGAAGACAGAGGGGTGAGTCGTCATCATCCTCAGATCTCAAGATCAATAAAATGGCTATGATGATAGAGTCATTAGCCTCTAAAGTTTCCAAATTAAGGGTGGAGTAGCATTCAAGGGAAGGACTAGTTGCTTATACCTTTGCAAATCCAAATCCAAATCCATATAAAGGAGCAAAGCAACAGTTGCAGATTTTGTGAAGAAACAAAGATGCCAATGAATACCAAAGGGTGAAGACCCTTTTCAGAATATAGTCATGGAAGAAGAGCAGTTTGAAGAAGATGATGAGGTCCATGGTATGGAAGACAAGGGCAGTGCCCCTTTCTTAACCAAAGTTGCCTATGAGAAGTCATTATTCAAAGGCTCTGCTCATGATTTTGTTGTCCTTGCAGAACAACAAGTTTACCAATAGAAGAAACCAATAGCAAATCCAATCTTCTTCAAAGTTCTAGCTATAGAGGTAAGAGGCCTTGAATGTTCCCCTTCTTCTATCAGGTTTCAGTTAGAAATTCAAAAGCCAAGAATACCCATGCCTCTGATTGAGCCAGTGAAGAAAGAGTCCTTTATGAAATCTATCCTTGAAGAGCCTGAGCCTAAAGCCAGCCAAACTTCTAATGACTATGCAAATCTACAAACTGGCCAACTTTCTGTTATCCCCAACCTAGTGATAAAAAAGGGTGAAGTCAATTCCCCATCATCTTATGTTTCTCTATTTGTTCAAGAGACAATCCCTCATGATTTCTCCCTAGGTGTTGAGGCCAACTATAACTCAATGCCCAAGGCTGATATGGATAATCTCAGTCTTGATATTCCTAAGCCTACCCAGTTGGCCTCCACACAGCTTGAAAGGGCAGTTTGCCATATCACAAAGGAAGAAGGTGCACAGATTTGGGACACCTCCTTGGATGGGGCTTGTTCTAAGAAAGCTGCAGGAGCAGGTGAAGTTTTTGTGTCCCCCACACAAGAATGCATTGATTCACCATTTATATTAATTATGCAAGCCACAAAGGACACAGTCGAGTACACAACAACCCTTATTATTCATCAGGTGTACAAAAGCTTCCATGAAGAGCATCCAAGGACGAGAGCATACAAAGAGGGGGTGAAATATAAACCATCTCTACCAAATAAGCTCAAATGTCTTAAAATTTTTGAGGTAGATGATCAAATCAATCTGATTTTGCATGTCTTTGATGAACCGGCTGACAGGCATATTGACCAAGAGAAGGAGAAAAATTTTTGATGGCCCAGTAAATGGGCAGTTTTGAAAATTATGTTGTTTAAGGTCTTTAGGCCTTAAAGTTGTAAATATGTTGTTTTATCAGTTTTAGTGTAAGCTTAATTAGACTCCATGCCCAATGGAACACTAGGAAATTTTTCTCGTCTAGTATGATAGGAAAGGCAATGATCTGCAGTTCTTGAGACCTCACAGGGAGGATCTCATCCCCAGAGGGAGCCAATGTTAGATCTGCTACATATCTTTGATTTCCAAAGGTTGAAAGTGAGCCTGGTTCTTGGTCATGCTCAAAAGAGACTCACAATGGTCATTTTCTCCTTCCCTTGCACTGCTCATTCTCACTTCCTCAGTCCTAAAAAAACAATTAAGTCCTTTATCGAGTCCGGGTTTAATCGCTATCACAAGTCGCATCCATGTGTGTATAAAGACTATGCCCCTCGGCTTCTGCCGATGCGATATTTCGATGAAATATGATCGCAATCGCACCGTCGTCCAATCAGTTTCGTCAAGATCGAATGGCCTTCGCTCATTTCATCCCCAAAAAGGGATGGCACGTTAGCACGTGATGGAGAGAAATTTTTCTCTCTCCTTTGTCACTACATGTCACATGTTGAATGGAATCGCACGCCCTCACCCTTTTACCACCTAATGCCCAAAGGCAGTGTGATTGAGACCGCTTACCACTTAATCCTCTATCCTCACCTAATAATTGTCACACACCTTCCTCGCCCAACCACCATTGGATCAGTTCTGCCAAGATCCAACGGCCCATGCTTGTTCCGCTCCTGCTTCTTCCGATATCCCCTGCCAAGTCATCTCTACCATCTATCCTCCTGATCTAACAGCTGACTCTTCTCCTTCCTCCTACTTGTCCACCTTCTATTCAGTCCACGTCTCTTAACTGTTCCATGCTCCCGAATGACAAAGGTGACTAGTCTACCAGTACCAGGTGCATTTCCTCCTCAAAAAAAGGACAGAGCTCGAGTAAATAACCGCATTTAATAGTTATGGGATTTCATCCTATACGACACCTTAACCACCTGAAAGGACAGCAAAGCACAGGAAAAAGATCAAAATTATCCACTGAAGCAAGCAAATGCACCAGAGACTCCATCAAGCAATTAAAGCGGTTGGTGGTCAA
>APFE031569398.1:0-19207 GCA_000404065.3 Pinus taeda
CCATGCTTAGCTCGTCGTCCTGATTCTAATGGGCTAGATCACCAATAAGCGCCCCGAAGATCTCAGATTTTTTTTTTTTTGGAACTCCTAACGGAGTTTTACTCCTTCCTGATCAATACTGTAGTCACCAAATCCTCAAAATGTCAATGCGGCCAAAAGTCCTGCGACAATTATACCCTGGTATAGGAACCCTTCACAACAACTCTGGTCTGGTGGATCTGAGAGATCTGAATGGCAGATCGGGTAGCTCTGGATGACTGAACTAACTGCTTCTGTAGATCTGATGAATCTAATAGATTGGAATGGCTGATTGGGACCGATGTCTGTTGCTGCTGCACTCCTTTGCTCAAGTGGATCTGGAAGAGATGATGATTGAAAAAGGGAACTAGGGTCTTGAGGAGTGTCAGGTGCTACAGATCGCAATATACATAAGGGTCTGGCAGTAGTACTCGGCCCAATGTTTCAGGGCTCTAACTAAGGAGGGTCGACCGTACCCTTAGCCGTACCACCCGACTACCCTATCGTATGGGTGAGTAATCTCTCTGAGTGCTGTTCTCGGTGTACTGTAGCCGTAATACGGCCGACATTTTATCTATGGCGAGGTTTTCAGGGAGCCTACGGGGCTTCTGATATACCCAGAGGGTATGTGGAAGACAGTCTGTGCGCGGTTCTGTCTAATGCGCTACTACTCGAAGGGGTACCCACAGGGGTTACAAGGGATTCCAATAGACGTGACCACCTCTTGTATTTCCTACATGCATCCCTCCCCAAATCTGCAGCTTTATGCGCTCAACGACAGATCCCTTGGTTTAAAGACGCCAGAACACGTCTCGAGCCAAAAAAAAATTGCTACGAAATGGAGATCCCTCTAGCGCTGGAAACTGCTCTGATACCACTTGTTATGCTCTTAACCTGCAAATGATACCCAAATACAGAATATGCGAAGAAAAGAGACCCATAACACAAAATATGTGAAGAAACGATACCCAGAACACAGAATAGCAATGATTTTATTATTCAGAGAGTAATGTTCACTTGCCTCTTCGAGGGGGCAACCTCCAATAGAGCAAGAGCTCGATTACAAAAATAAGACATGATACTTCCTCGCAAGGGAGTATCTATCCTTCATATATGACTCATATGTGCAATAACCACGGGCCAATAACCGCGATATTACTAATACCATCTATCTAATATACGTAGGCCCATTTGCAACTAACTGTGGTTCCGTTATTAATTGCAGATTAACCACTTACAATTATTAATATGGGCTTTATTGACTCTTAACTATGACGTGGCCCCATTACATAGATAAGGGGTTTAGGGTGGGACCCTAACAATATCTTAGATGAGTATGAAACAAAATTTTGTAGCTTTGAGCATTGTTGAAGCATAATACATTTCCACTAGCATGGCTAACTGCGAAGCCGTTTGGTTGAGGAAGAACTTTGGAAAGCTATTTGAGCTGGTCCTAGACACTACAGTGATATATTACAAAAACAAGAGTGGTTTCCATTAGGTAGATAATCCCGTGTTTCATGACAAGTCGAAGAGCATTGAGATTCAGTATAAATTTATTCAAGACGTGGTGCAAAGAGGAGTTGTTAGACTCCATCACATATCGACAAATGAGTAGATTGCAGATATTATCACCAAGGAATTAACAAAAGGAAATTTCTTGGTATTCATAGAGAATCTTGGACTAATGGATGTGACCCCTTCGGATAAGGGGAAATGTTGATCGAGGACACTGAGCCAACTATTCCCACCCTATTTGAGCTCCCACGGTGAGGAATTGAGATGGATGGCTCCTGGGGTTGAGGGATTTTTGGAAAATAGGGTACCCCTATCTATTACCCATAGGGTTGGAGATGATGCTCCCCTATATTCATAGGGTCAGAGATGATTCTCCCCTACTCTAGCCTATGTATAGTATACCCCATTTGGCATCATACCCTCAATCAAGGTTTGTTGGGAATGTTGCTCCCCATTTGGCCAACAGGTTGAGAGTGTACTTGGGGCGTACAACCCAAGTCAATTATGACGCAGGTGTTCTACTGCATGACTATTAAGGGTCATTGATAGGAAGATCAGTAGGTAATAGGATTGGGTTAAGACTTGCTACCCTTTTTGAGATTTTGGGTTGAGAATGAGCACCCCGATGAGATTCTAGGGTCCAAGATGTGCTCCCCTGTATGATTAGTTATCCTATTACTCGATATGGGTGGAATATATTTCTCCCTGATTCTTCTTCTTTTATATTTTAGAAAGCTTCAGCAGATGGAGTTGAGCAGAGATATCAAAAGCATGACAAGATGATGTGATGATCAACACACAAATATTCGCAGGTGGAATTCTTCCTAGTTGAGAGAGAGTGTTAATTTTTTCAACTAGGGTTGAATTCCATTTGGACAACTCAAATAAGTGAGATGATGATTTCCTTAAGATCCTATTTTAGAGAGGACCAATATCGACCTAAATATCACCCTATTTGGATAAGAAGAAGTTGATTTTTGAATTATTTTATCCACTCATGTATATTAGAATAGGTCAACCCTAAGCACATGTACAATTGGATAGGTCGACCTCAACATGCAGTCTAACCCCTTATTTTTATTAGTACAACCCCCTTATTATATTATTGTGCCCATGTAGTCCCCATATTGTTATTATTGTTTCCCATATAAGCCCACTATTGTTATTATTGTGCCCTTACATTATTACTGTTATGTCGGCTCTGATTCTATTATGACCCCTTAGACTCCTATATATAGAAAGGAGGACTTGTCATTTGTATCATCCAAGAATTGTTCATTTGTGTAATGTAAAGGAGGTTGCCCCCTCGAAGAGTCTGATTTCTAAGGGGTTCACCTATCTTTTCTATCTTTTTCTAAGTTGGTTTCATAACATTTGGTATCAGAGCTTTGGATTCTAGGGTTTCACTACTCCAAACAGGTCATCGTAGCATGTTCGCTATAATATTTTTTTGTGACATTTCAGAAGAAAATAAAAACCCATTTGAAATGAAATCACACTACACCTCGGGTCCAAATTTCAAATCTTGTCTCGCTATATTTTCGTAGATATGATTTGCGGAATTTAGGGTTTTGTGCAAGCTCCATAATTTCATCTCAAACAGGTCATCATGAACTTATCGCTATAATTTATTTTCTATGAAGGTTCAGACTCTAAAAGTAAAACCCATTTGAGAAGAATGCGTGAGGAAGGATGGGCCCAAATTTTAGATCTTCCTTTGCTATATTTTCGGATGAACAATCCAAGACATTTAGGTTTTCTACAGGCTTCCGAATTATATCCAAAACAAGTGACCGGGGGGAAATCATCATAATTGTCTCTATGAGAATCATATTAACATTTCATAAGAAGTTATAGAAAGAGGACATACTATAGTTTTCTATGTTTATTTTTTAGATCCGAAGGTCGAAGTAGGGAAACGTGGCACTTCATACAAGTTTGATCTTCATAAAAGTTATATAATTAGGTCATCTTGGGAGATTGTGAATAACTCTTTCTTGGAGAATCCAATTTCCACCAGACTGGTGGAATTGGAAAGACTCAGAGGGCTATTACATGAAAAATTTCAGAACTTAAAGATATGAAATTACAAGATTACAGCCATCTCAAGATCGAGCTCCTAAAATGGAGAAAAAGCGAGATGAGGAAGTTTGATGGCAAGGTTTCGGTAAATTGGATACTACATATGGAGAAATATTTTGATCTAAATGGTGTACCATTGTTACAAAAGGTAGTATTGCATCTAATTATTTAGAATTGAATCAATTTTTATGGTATAAAGGGCTTTGTTCTCATAAACCACTTGTCACATGGTCAATTTTCATGGAGCAAATGATAGCACATTATGAGGATATGAAGAGCAACACCTTCTTTAGCCAATTGATAAATCTCAAACAAAAGGGTTCAATGGCAGAGCACATTGAGGGCTTTCAAAAATTGAATATAAGCGTAAATGATATTCTAGAGAAACAAAATACAAATAGTTTTATCTATGCCATGGAAGATGATATCAATGGTATGAAAGCATATTGGAAGAAAGGCATGGAAGATTTGAAGAAAGACATGGAAGATTTGAAGGAAGGTGGGACAAAGCCACTACAAGAAAGGCCTCTTGATGATGAAAAGGATCAACAAATGTCAAAAGAAGAGGATATACACTAGAAACCAACCCTAGAGAAAGAACAAATGAATCCAACCATATCTTGTATTGCAATGGCAGGAATTAGCACTATGTTACACATCAATTTGTCACCATCCCTGCTACCCCTCTCCCGCATCTCAAAGGACTCATTTTGGGACCTATGAGAAGTGACATGGCTTGTAAACACTTGCATTAAATTCCCCTGAACATGAGCTTTATTTGCCCTGAAGACATCTCCTGCTAAAAAACCCTAAAAATAGATCTTTTTCCATTGGCGTGGTTCCATAGTGAAGCCCTCGCGCCAAGGGGGCAAATCCTCCAAAGAGGGCACGCCAGTTGGCACTCTGTCATAGAGTCACACCCACGCCAACCATAATCAGAGTTGTTTTTAACAAACAAATGGCAAAATTTTCGTCCTAACAAATTCCTGGACTACTATCTATCTTGAGTTGGGTGGTTCAGCTATGGATTTCCATAGAGAGGAAGTGGTTTGCCACCTCTCATGGAAGCTTCCTTAATGATATGGCCAATCCCATGATTATTGTGGATGATCCCAACTCCCCTTCCTCCATCTATAAAAGCTTGTCCATTTTCCTTGGCAAGCTAGTTCCAGAGATTGAGAATTGTCAAGTTTCCAAGAGCTTCATGCTGCAAGAGCCTTCTTGATTCCCATAAGGCCAAATCCAAGCAAGGAGATTATTGTCCAAGAACCAAAGAGAGAGGCTTGTGATTACTCCCAACAAGCTTTGCGAGACATGTGCTTCTGACTACCCGGCCAAAGGAGAATCTAGCGTCAGAACTTTGGTTGTATTCTTCTTTGATTAAGTATTAATGAACGACTATTGGTTATGGTTCCACTCTTGTTGTTATTTGTGACGATGATGAGTTATATTCTTTCTGACTTATATATAGTTGCATATGCTGGATTTTATGCTTGTGTTTGTGTCATTTCTTGTATGTGTAGGTGTCCATTCACGGAGATCGTGAGGATTGTGATCTGCTGGAGCAAAGGAACAGGAGCACCACCTCTTCTACAAACAATAGCGTTGGAATCCAGGTAGGCCTTCATCACTGTTCTGTTAATCTTCAATTAGGAACTTGTGCTATAGCATTTGATGATTGTTTCTAGACCCAGTCTGGGCTAGTAGGGATCGCCTTTGTCTGCAGAGGGGATTTACCTCCTCAACGCACTCCTCAAACTATCAAGATAGAAGGGCATATCAAGAAGAAGAAGGTTCAAGTAGTGAAATATCAGGAAGAAAAGTATTAAGAAACATCAAAAGAAAAGGATACTCACTAGGAACCAACCCCAGAGAAAGAAGGAGTGAATCCAACCATATCTTGTAATGCATTGGTCGGAATTACCACTCCTCAAACTATAAAGATAGAAGGACATATCAAGAAGAAAAAGGTAATAGTGTTGATTGATTCGGTTACTACCCATAATTTTGTTAATTGTAAGATAGCCAAGGAATTGAATTGCTTCCTATATCCAGCACAATAATAATATAAAGCTACAAAAATAGCAATAGAAGGATTCTATGGGGTAAAGTAATAAAAATATGGGGACAATAGGGGCACAACAATATTAATAAGGGATACAACTACAATAGTAATGGGGTAATAACTAGTATTATAGGGACCTAGCAAAATAGCCCAATGCTTTCTGTTCCAATGGGTGGTATTGATGTTGTACTAGGATTCCAATGGCTACAATTCTTGGATACAATAGCTTTTAATTTTCAAGAAATTTTCATGAAATTTTATTCAGAAACAAAGGAAGTTGAATTAAGGGGTATCACAGGGAAACCAGGAAAGATAATCAGCTCTAACAGAATGACAAAGCTTCTAAGGAAATAAAAATGAGCATAATTGCACAATTATGTTCACTAATGGTTCCCACATCGAAATCATGTATTTCTCCAAGTCTCCAAAAACTCTTGGACAATCATTCCAAGGTATTTGAGACTCCCAAAGGTCTCCCACGTATTTTTGATCATGATCATGCTATTCATTTTATTCTGGGAAGTGTTCCTCCAAACATCAGGCCTTATAGATATTCATATGCCAAAAGGAGTGAAATTGAACATATGGTTGCAGAAATGGTAGAGGTTGGTATAATATCCAACCAAATTTAATAGACAAAGCAAGGGACCAATGGAAGAATGATGAAGCAAGATTGGAACTCATTCAAAAGTTTCTGAAGATCCCAGTTCCAACAATATTGCTAGAACTTTACAATGAAGGAAAAATCATATTGGAACCTAAAGCATTCACAGAACCGAGAAGTCGAAAACTACAAAATTGATCAACTTCAGAATATCTCATCAAGTGGAAGAACTTACCCGCTGAAGATTGCACATGGAAGGATGATAATTTTATACGGAAGCATCAAGAACTACTAAAGCATTGAGGACAACACTTTTGAAGGAAAAGGGCATGTTAGGTCCCTATACTACTAGTGAAACCCCTTATTGTTATTAGTACAGCCCCCTTATTATATTGTTATGCCCATGTAGTCCCCATATTGGTATTATTGTTCCCTTACATTATTATTATGTCGTCTCTGATTATATTATGACCCCTTAGACTCCTATATATAGAAAGGAGTTCTTTTCATTTGTATCATCCAAGAATTGTTCATTTGTGTAATGTAAAGGAGGTTGCCCCCTTGAAGAGGCTAATTTCTAAGGCATTCATCTATCTTTTCTATATTTTTGTGAGCTGGTTTCATAACATCTTCCTAGTTGAGATGGAGTGTTAATTTTTTCAACTAGGGTTGAATTCGAGCTTGGACAACTCAGATCACTGAGATGGTGATTTCCTTAAGCTCCTATTTTATAGAGGACCAATATCGACCTAAATATCACCCTATTTGGATAAGAAGAAGTTTATTTTTGAATTATTTTATCCACTCATGTATATTGGAATAGGTCGACCCTAAGCACATGTACAATTGGATAGGTCAACCTCAACATCAAGTGGACCCTCATGGAAACCTATAAATAGAAGATAACTCAAGCTCATTTAGACACATTGATTAAGCTATATTCTACTCTCTTCTATTTTCTTGGTTCACATAGGTTTGACGAAGGACGTTTGCTCAAGGGTCTAAAATTATAGGGTTGAATATTGCATGAATCTAGGGTTTCTGTTTCTCAGTCATATGCACGTAACTAAGCATTTTAGTCCCCAGGCGCACACACACAATGGCTAAGGGAGTGTCCAAGAAGTCTCAGATGCTCGCATAGAAGCATGAAGGGAGTGTCCAAAGTTTTTGAAGCTGATTAGATAGTGTTGGTCCCTAGACACATGCACAGAGTTGTTGGCATTATGATTCAAGTGTTGTCCTTGATGGAAACTCACTCAGAAGTATGATACAAGTGTTTTCCTTGATGGCAACTCATTCAGAGGATAGATCATAGTGTAGCAGGTAAAGAGAGAGATATACACAGGTTGACTGTGATGAAAGTGCGTATATACGCGTCTTATCTAAGAAAAAGGTGCGTACATGTATACATGCAGGTTCACAGAAGGAAAGGCACGTACATGTTGGAAACCATAGTTTTGGTCCATGGTATTTGGTCCATGGTATTTGGTTCGAAATGATGACCCCAAGTATTGGGTCCAAGGTATTGGTTCTACATGGTTTAGGACCATGGTATTGAGAGAAGCCTAAACCTATATAAGGAGAAGATCATTAGGCCAAGAGGGTGTGAAAGAGTGAGCAAGTGATGAACATCTGATAAAGTGTGAGATCTAGATGCTTGTTATGGGTTGGTGATGCCTTGCTTGATCTGAACCAAGGAGGCACTCATGTGAAGGATGATGAACGATGGATTGGGATCTTAAGGCTTGGAATGATTATCATTATATGGTTTTATTATGGATAGACTAGATCTATTGAAGCATGTTTATTGTATGAATGTTATGATCTGGGTATGTGAGGATGTCTGAAATAGCTGCAAAGTTATGAGTTAGAATTTGCAGATCTGTACGCGGTTTGTCTTTGGTAAAAGTGCGTATACACGCAGGTTGGGTTCGTCCAAGTAGCGTATATAGTATGAAGTATGATATTTGAAGTTTCTATTGGATATGGTTGTTGTTGCAGAGTTATGTAGTCTGTTCTGTGTTCTGGTGACTATGTTGTTGACATGGTTTCAGTATTGGGTGATTCAGAGATTGATGATGTAGGTTGTATTGCAATGGTGATTGTTTTGTACTTATGGATCCAATATGAAAATGTATGAAACGTGGTCCTTGAATGATTGTAGGCCGGCACCTACGTACTAGTAGACATATTGGCCAATACAAGAGCCAGGAGGTTGTAGCTCCCTTCCAGGAGCAGCTGGAAAACGAGTCAAGGTTGGAGCCTTCAGTAGGCCAGCACCTAAGTACTAGTAAATGGAATGGCTAGTGCAAGAGCTAAGAAGTTTGTAGCCTTCTGCAGGTAGAAACCTACGTACTGGTAAAGGACTGCACCAGTACATTGTAAAAAAAGTTTCTTATTAAAGGAAGATAGAAACAAATTGCAACAGGTGGTTTTCACCCACATTGGGTTTCCACCTTATATCATGGTGTTCATGTGTGATCTTTATGTGTGATGATCTGTTCTATTTACTGTTCATATGGTTAATAATGTTTTGATGCATTCACTGAAGATGAACTAACTAAATCATAAAGGTTACTGGATGTACGCTACTTGCTTTTAACACAGTCGCGTATATACACAGATATCCTTAACTGAAGTAGCATATATGAATCTGAGTAAGAAAAATGAAAAGTATCTGATTTGATAATACTGATTCAACCCCCCCCCCCTCTCAACATTATTTCCAAGAAGAGTGGTCAAGGGTGCGTATGAGAAGTATCGGTCACTTTACAAAGGGGCTTCAGTGGTCTTATGGATAAAGGGTTTCTCTTTTTTGTTCTTTAGCTATGCATTCTACTTTTGTTATGCAAATATCTATTGCAAGTTTATGTATTGGGCTCATTGTACTCTTTCCTATTTTTTTTTTATGATGATCTAATAAAGAAGAAGATTTGAAAGGATTTTCCCCCTTGTGGGGTTTTTCCTTGGTCTTGTACCAATCTGTTGTCTCTTATGGTTGTGTTATTGTTTTTTTTTTCATTTCATATATTATTATATCTTCAGTTATTGTTTATAATTGGATACATTGCTAATAATTGAATGCATTGTTAAATGAAGATGTTAATTGGGCTAAAGTAATTGATACATCATAGGACAATCTGAAAAATTAACAACTTGGCTATCATCACATGCATCCTCAGCTAAGATATTTTCAAGGAGTTTAGCTAGCTTCTTAGCACACTTTATGTTGAAACATTTAAAAACACATGAAATTATCCCAACCTCATATATTAGTCACAACTTTATCATTTCATCTACTTACACAAACGTTTTAATGAATAATCATAAATGCAATTTGCAGTATGCATCCACTTTAGACATTCAAGAAATGTCTTCAAACATGCACCCAAACTTGTTCATATTCATATTTTCATGCATGTTCCATAATTGCACAGATTCCATGCTATTCATACACATTAATTTTAAAATTTAATTTTTAACCTATCTTGTTTTCAATCATTCACATGACAAGTCTCATAATCATAAGCATAAGCACACTACTATCATTCTTGTGGTAGTTAACAACAAGAGATCACTCCTGTAAACTTTCCATATGAACATTTCATGTGACATGGAATTCAGTAAGTAACCCTACTATATTATTATTATTACAACAACAATGAGTACTCTTTGTATTAATTTTGCGTTTAGTTGCGGAAAAATACACGGGAGATTTACAATTCATATACATCCATGGGATTTAATGTTTACATTTGGAGAGAGTAAATCCAGTCCCAATTATCCCTGGTCACTACAAAAAGAGATAGCATTGTATTTATTCTACTAGTATAGACCTGACAACATTGAGATAGAAGGAAAACACAGTAAAACCCATTCATTACATTTAAAGCTTAAGCATTAATATCAGCAAGTCGGTTTAGACTAATGCCTGAGTTCTAAAATTTTGAAGGCGTGCTCTATTCTTTTGGGAGGGTGCTTGACTTGGCAACTTTGATTTGAATATCCTTTATCATGCCGTGGAGTGTTGTTGGTGCACTAATATGACTTTATAAATCAATCTTAATCCTACATTAATATGTCAACCTTGGATTCATCTTTCTATTTGAAGGTTGTAGGAATTTTCTACGCAATAACAATAAGAGATTGGAATGCAGGTAATTAATCCTAACTAATCATTGTAGAAATAAACAATTGCTTAAAAACTCTTTAAATCTTAAAAATGTAGAACAAGAATTATTCTATAACTTGAAATCGGAAACATAAATCATTCACAAACTACTTTCAACAAAGATCTTAATCCAATATCCTAATGCAAAAAAAGGAATCAACCTGAATAATCAAATCCACACGTATTAAAGAAAATTTTTCAAATCATGCTAATCACGAGGAGCATTCAAAACTAGAAGTAATTGCATAAATCATATACTAAGAGGAAACATCAATCATATACAAACTTAATTTCTGTAAATTATAAAAACGATATTAATTGAGCTATAAGATTTACTTTAACTCAACCTATAGAAGGAACAACAATATAAATCTTGATAGTAAAGCATAAAAATCATAATACAAATGAACAGTAAGTCTTCCAGCAACTCGGCCCAGAGCCTCTAGAAGAAACTGCTATAGAAACTCAATACATGGATTTAATGTGAAACCTCAATTCTTTCATTAAATATCAAAAAGGAATTACAAAATCACTTCAACCCTTAAGGTTCAACCTTCATTCACAGTCTCGTTGGAATTTTACAATGATTACAAAAGTTACTTTCTTTTTTATTTACTAGTGTTATATATCTTCTATGAAATGCTAGCAAAATCAAAGCTTATCTTGAGGATCAGAGGATCCTTAGGATATATTAGTAGAACAATCAGATTTTCACATCAACTTTGTATTTTTCCTCCACCTTTAGCGTCCTCCACACAGCTGTAACACCGACATCTTCCTTTCTTGGCATTGTTGTCTTATCCAGAAGGGACAACAGTCATTTAATCCAGTCAACCTGTGCATAAAGAAGTGAAAACTTAGGCTTTTAATACTAAAAGCATGTAATTTTTTCAACACTACTTTTTATTTTCTTTTCTTGGTCTTTCTTCAAGAATGTGCTCAAGGCGAGAATAAATTCATGAAATCCATATGATTAATCAAGTAAATGAGGAGGAAAAACATGCCTTTTTCATGACCCAACATACTCCCCAACTTACCTTTTTCATGTCCTCATGTAATAATATAATTAAGATGTAACTGAGTTAGAGAATAGGTAGGATATGCTTCTTCCTTGTAGACTCGAAAACCATTTTTTTTTTTAAGTACTACAAAGGCTCGACCTTCTTGATATTTTGATAGCTCATAACTACAACGATACCCATCATGAAGATACCAAATGATAGGGATTCTGTAACGACATCCAATCTAAGTACGACCCTCACTTAGGAAAATGTTACCATCGCACGCGAGTCTAGCTGTAGCTACCTTAAAGTTTTGGTAGCCAAAGCGTTCTCAGTTTCTGACACTGTTGGGAGAGGTTTCCCATCTTTTCTTTGCAACCATGAGAGATGCTTCTCTAATGTCTTCAAAATATTCCAAACCTGACTTAATAGTGTCTGTGTGGATAGGGCCAAGGTGGACACAACTCCTTACTTTTCCATAAACCTTTCATGTTGTACCTAGATCTGCAGAGGCATTGTAGGTTCACCTCTTACCCCAATATCAAGTCCAATTTCTCTCCTCTAGAAGGTATCATGAGCCTTAGCCCATTTTAGCTGGTTTTTTGTGAAGGAGAGGAAAGCCTGGAACTAGACATCCCAAAGGAAGGGGCTAGGATTGGCATCCATGTCATCTTCCAAGAAAAAGTTGTGCAAATATTTTTCACATAAAAAACGTTTTACATCTTCAGTCTGTTTTTGACATCATTTAATAAACTAGGAGTAGAAATAAAATCAAAAGGATAACAAGCTTTGATAGCCTTAACTTTTAACAGCAAATATCGTTCAAGTAGAAAAAGTGCATAGTTTGTACCATGTGATCTATAGGCTAGTACATCTAAATAAACATAACAAATAATTTTGATTTTCCCCAAAGCCTTCTGATACTTTCCTTCTACCTCCTCCACTTTCTTCTACTCTTCTTTAAGGCTGGCATAGGTTTCATCCTCTATTGTAGTCAAGTCATTAAATTTTTTCATTAACTCCTCGTATTTCTTCAAAGGAACGACTTCTTTTTGGTGCTATAGTAGTAATTGTTGTAAGTCTTCTAGTTCTGTGCTTAGTTTTCTAGCAATTGTTGATCCTAAAGTTGACCCCTTACCTTCTTTGCCTATTTCTTCACCCTGTTTTTCCTCTTCACCTGGTGAAAGTCTGGATTCTAGTAACCAAGAAGCTAAGAAGAAGAAGAAGAGGACGAAGAAGAAGAAGCAAAATGAGAAAGGGGGAAACCAAACGACTATAGTTACCGATGCAATTGATGTAGAAAAAACTTCCAAAGAACCCCAGAAAGTAAAATTCCCCTGCATGTTATGTAAGGGTGACCACCTTCTTCATAATTGTCCTAGTATTCCCAAGGTCTTAGAAGTGTGGTCCATAGGTTCACATTGACCTTTTTCACTAGCCACTAGTGATCATGTTGGTCAAAAACCATCAACTAGTAACAGTAAAGCTCATGGGAAAAAGGGAAAAGTCAAATTTCCTTGTAAGTTGTGTGAAGGTAATCATCCCATTCACCTTTGTCCTTTTATGGATGAAGCTTCCAAAGAGTTGGAAAACCTTACAGCTTCTCAACCTCATATTTCGACTGGGTATCGAAAGCTTTCCCTGATCCAGCACTAGTTGATCCAGTGATTGATTAAAATTCATATTTGGTCAACCCAACTCTCTCTGAAAGTGATTCTTGTGAGTCCATTCTCGACCAATAATTAGTTGCGAAAATGGTAGACTTGACTCCACCTTTAGTTAAATGTACCTCTCCTGTAGAGAGTGAACCTCATATCGCTCAGGTTCTTATAGTTTCATCAATTTCGAATGAACTATAGGGAAATCCTCCCATTCCTGAGGTGCATGAGGGTAGTTATCTTGTTCCCATAGAGCAAGACGGCAGTTATCACATTCCTCTGACACCCGCCCTGAGTAGTTTAGTCACTTCTTTTGATTGGAGTCGACTGGTAGGATATTGCATCCATCTTATGTGCCTTTCTAGATTATAGTGCATGCTTACCATATGGCCATACCTAGCATAGTCATAGATGAGGGTGCATCTATTAGCATTCTGTCCTCAATTGCTTGGCAAGATTTAGGTTCTCCTCATCTTGTCTCGGTCACCCAAGATTTATTAGCTTTTAATAGAGGAACAAGTCAGCCATTAGGGATCATTCCTAAGTTAACTATTACTTTGGGAGGAAAGGCTCTCTATATAGACATAATGATTGTCTAAGACCCTTTAGATTTTAATCTACTCCTTGGTCGTGACTATGTTTATGTCATGGGAGCTCTTGTTTCCTCCCTATTTCGAGTGATGTGTTTCCTGCATGAAGGAAACATTGTGATCATTGATCAACTTACATTCATTGGTCCTGAATTAGATCCCACTCAACTATCATCCCTAAATGGTTCTTATGTGCAAACGTTATCACCCCTGCCACAGGTTAATTACGTGGCCACATGTTCCATGCCCGCATCTACTTATGATCTAGTATGTGATGTAGTACACCATGTACTGGGGCGCATTAGAGCCCAATTTTTCATTTGGATCCCTGGACATGTATCCCTTCCAAAGTGTTGTTCTCCCATCTCATGAGAAACTCTTGGAAACCATCGCCTCTTTTTTTATGTGATCAAAGAGACATGAGCATAGTTCCTTGTCTTGTCTCAAGCTCCTTAAAAAATGAAATAAGGGATATGGATCAGAGTTCCTTGTCTTGTGTCAAGCTCCTTAAAAAATGAAATAAGGACTATGTAGAAAAGTTCCTTGTCTTATGTCAAGATTGTTAAAAATGAAACAAGGGGATGGAGCAAAGTTCCTTGTCTTGTGTCAAGCTCATTAAAAACTGAAACAAGGGGATGGAGTAGAGCTCCTTGTCTTGTGTTAATCTTGTTAAAAAATGAAACAAGGGGATGGAGCAAATTTCCTTTTCATGTGTCAAGCTTGTTCAAAAATCAAACAAGGGGATGGATTAGAGTTCCTTGTCTTGTGTCAAGCTCATTAAAATACGGAACAAGGACTATGAGAATAGTTCTTTTACGATGTCAAACTCGTTAAAAAATGAATTAGGTCTCCATGAGGATAGTTATTTTACTATGTCAACCTCATTAAAAAATGAATTAGGTCTCCATGAGGATATTTCTTTTGTTGTGTCAACCTCGTTAAAAAATGAAAGAAGGTTTCATGAGCATGTTTCTTTTCCTGTGTTAAGCTCATTAAAAAATGAAACAAACCCCCTTCTAGTTCGAATATTTGACAAGATCTCATAAAATTCGAGTTGAATTTTTCCCTTTTTACATCTCATGGTTTCCATTTTTATCAACTGAGTTTTTTCTAGATGAACCTTGGTTCTTTCGTTCCATCGTCACCATCTCTTTGGTTGGTCATATGCTTTCACTTGGTTGTTTTACCCTTGCCTGAGGAACATCTGTGATCAGTGGTCTTATTAGCCAGCCTCTTGACCTTTACATGTTTTGAGAAGCTCCATCACCACCAAAACCAATTACTATCCTTTTATACCACTCATTCCTCCAGATGGAGTCCCCTTTCAGCTCTTTTCAGACTCCAAAAATATGAAAAGATTTCTGAGTACTTGTATTTTCGAACTTGTTAAATTAAATTAATTGGAATTGTCTCAGTATATGTTTACAGCTTTTTCGGGCTGAGATTAACTATTTATGAAAAAGGTGCACCTTGGTCTATATGGTCAAGAGGTTCTCTTGAATATTGTTTTCCACCTTTACGGGCTCAAGAGACAAATTATGAAAAGGGACATGATGGAGTTTTATTTTTTGTCTATTTTTCAAAATCTCTAAATATGAAAAAGATACCGATTTATTCTTATGTCAGACTTGTTAAAATTTTACGATGAAAGACTTGTCACCATGACGAGATCGTGTTTCTCCTTCCTAGGACTCCTAAAACTTACTATGATGGATTCATCCGAAGGGTGAACTTATACGACAAGCATATGGTAACCTATTCAAGCTTGTATAAAAATAAAGAGGTACTCACTAAAAATAGTGGGATAAAAGTGAAAATGAAACATCTCTTGTATAGGCAGCATGTCACTCTTGAACATGACACTCATCTATGTCTCATGTCGGGTTCAGGATATCCTCACCCAATCACTTTTCCTTCCAGGTTTGGGTGATCCATTTCTCCTCTCATATAACTACTCCACTTCATCGCTATGACCCTTGGTCCTACGTTGAGTCAAATGTTGCCACATTTCAGAGTCGTGTTACCAATATGTTCAAGAGAAGTCCTATTTATAGTCTATTACCTATACATTGTCTGACTCTTTTCTACAATCTTGGATCCTACTCATTTCGTTCCACTTTATTCGTCCTTCATGTTGGTGATGGGGGACTCATTATAGCCCTCCTTCGGCAGGTCACTTCTTGTTGACTGCAACTCATTATCCAGGAATATGACCTAGAAAATCTATTTCAGTACCTTAGAGCTTGCATGCCTTAATGGAAATTTCTTCGCATTTGACAGGTTTTCATTATTAACTTTTGATGAAGTGACTCCACGATTGTTCAACTTCAACTTCGTTATCACATTCTTGGATTGTACTGTTGTACCTTAAAATCCATTGTCATTATGGGTGGTTCCTCTCATGCTTTTTAATGGTCCACATCAATGGCCAGTAATCAGGGGGTTTTATAGAATGTTCGATTGTGACACATTCATTCGCATGTTAGAATTCGTACTTTGATCGGCTTAGGATGGAGCACAAGACCCTAAGTTTTGTATGATATAACTCAGGCTATGTGGAGTTGTGTATTGTTCATGATTGTATGCATGTTTCTTCTATATGGATTGTTTTGACCATACCATGGGACTTTACATTTATTATGATCCTTCTATATTCGATGGCTACGTCCATGCCTTAGATCTTAGATTACAGATGATACTTCTATATTGGATGGTTGTGCCCATCCCATGGATCCATTCATATAGTCCTTACTATCTGGATGGCTATGTCCATACCATGGATTCATGTTTTGACATTAGATATGTATATGTATATGCATCCTTGATTTGTAGGTCTCCTGATAGTGTTTGTCCTCATCCTTGCAAAATCTCGTAAAGCATCTCAGCCATCACTCCCTGTTCTTCCTTCATGATTTAGGGGGCATCCATTACAGTATTTTGTCCCGCCTCCTGCACTTCCCTTGACATACCCTGAAGTACCCGAAACATGACCATAATATAATGTACTCATTCATATATGCAGTTCAATCCTTCCTAAAACATTGACTGGAAAATGCCTTGAGCTTCCCCTGAAGGAAATAGCTCTTAAACACTAATTTAAGAATCATCGCTCTTATGAGGCTAAAAACCACAACGATTGCCTATTTCACTATACCATACCTGCAATGGCATCACTCTATTTTCTCACATACCCACGATCATCCCATAAATGAAAGTTTCCTAAAGAGGATGACAAGCTTCATGATCTAGAAGCTTCCAAAGCGGCGAGATGGAGGTCGTTTGGCATAGATGAGGTCGAATTATCCCAAATTGACCTCTTGGTCTTATCCCTATGAGCTGCCTCCTAGAGATAAGGGCCTACTACTATATTTGGAGAGATCCTAACTCCCTTTACCATCATATATATTCATCCTCTCCCATTTCAAAATGGTTTGTGGCTAGATGGTCTAGTTGGTCTATGCCTATTTGCAACGTTATGCTAGGATTGTGCCTATATGCTACTCATTTGGCTTGGAGAAGGAGTTCTTGGAGAGCCTAGCTTGAACTTGGGTATTCATTCAAGGAGATCCTATCAAAATCAAGGATTGATTGTATGCTTCCCCTTATTTTCTATTAATATACAATTGCTAGTTCATTTTCCCTAAATGTGTATGCTCGTGTATCATTCAGCTTAACATTCCTTGATCAATTAAGTAGGTTTCTTTTGAATATGTTATTTGTATTTACATGCCTTATTGTGTCTTGATCCCTTGTGCAGGTGCATAAACAGTAATAGTAGCAGGAAAGAGCCTGTGACAGGAGTGATTTAAGGTCTTCAGGAAAGGATATCGAGATAGCATCAGAAAGAAGTTGCCCATCTTCTTCATCTCTCTTTTTGGTTGCATCTTAGGAAAATGTATTGTAGATTGTTGCTTTGGTTGCTAGACCCATTCATTGGGAAAGAGGGATCATATCTATATGCGGAGAGGATTTACCTAGACAACACCTTTCATGTCTGAGTATTCCCAGGAATTTTTTTTTTTATATTTCTAAATTACCTTAACAAGCCTTTATTGTTGATGACTATTCAAGTTACCCTTAATGTTAAGTGTTTTACCTGGATCAATCTCAATTGGCCTGATGTTATAAAAAAGACATGTGGGTATTTGTTAAGTGTTTTCGTCCCTCGAGGGATCTCCCTGTGCTTCATTATTGAGGATGGCCTTTAACACTTGGCATGTCAGATTATTCATGGAGACTAGTTTATTAATGAAGTTGTTATTCACATTGTCTTCCATTTGATTCTTATATTCAATAGCTTCTTCCAGTGTGAGAGGAGAGCATATGTTTTCTTCCAAGTATGTAGGTTGGTGTAACTGAGTATTTACAATAAGTAGACTTGGTTTAGCCAGGGAAACAAAATAAGATTCTTCACATCATTTTCTTGTGTAATAGTCATGTTGCCTGCACGACATCCTATATAAGCATCTATTGTTGCTAATCAAGGTTGGCCCAATATCAACGGATATCCATCTAGCCTACTTCTTGGGTTTATGACTAGAAATTCCATAGGATATTCCCAGGAATCAACAGAAACAATCACATCATGTAAGGTTCCTTCAGCACTAACTATTGATATTTCAGAAAGCTTTAATAAGGTTCAGGTGGGTTCTAAAGTTTTAATGCCTAGAACCCTATAGGTTTAAGTATTCAGAATATTAATGGTTGCTCCAAGATCTACTAGTGTGTTTGGAAAGGCACAACCTTACATCTGAACTGTTACTATAGGATTTCCTAGGTCTTTGTATTTAATCGGTGCTTGTTTACCGAGAAGCAGATTAGATAAAGTTCCTACCACATGTACTGTTGGTGAATTTTTCAATTTCCTCCCAGGATTCTTCCCACATATTTCCTTAATTGTTTTTGCATAAATAGGGATGTCTTGTATGGCTTGGAGGAGCGGAATTTTTATACACAAAATTTTCAATTCCCCTAATGTTACACAACAATTTGTCACCGTCCCTGCTACCCCTCTCCCACATCTTGGAGGACTCATTCCAAGACCTATGTGAAGTGACATGACATGCAAACACTTGCATTACATTCCTCTAAACATGAGCTTCATTTGCCCTGAAGACATCTCCTACTAAAAAACCCTAAAAATAGCCCTTTTTTCATTAGCGCGGTTCCATAAGGCAGCCCTCATGCCAATGGAATAAATCCTCCAAAGAGGGTGTGCCAGTTGGCGCTCTGTCATAGAGTCGAACCCGCACCAACCATAATTAGTGATGTTTTTTAACAAACAAATGACAGAAGTTTCATCCTAACAAATTCCTTAACTGCATCTATCTTGAGTTGGGTGGTTTGGCTACGGATTTCCATAGAGAGGAAGTGGTTTTCCACCTCTCATGGAAGCTTCCTTGACGATATGGCCAATCCCATGATTATTGTGGACGATCCTAACTCCCCTTCCTCCATCTATAAAAGCTTGCCCATTTTCCTTTGCAAGCTAGTTTTTTGG
>APFE031569405.1:0-13274 GCA_000404065.3 Pinus taeda
TTTTTTTATGAATTTCATGTCAAAAAAATAATAATAACAACTTTTTTTTCAAAAAATAATAATTAACTTAAAATCAATGCGAAAATCACAAATTAAAAATATTGAACACATAACAACTTTAATTCATTGATTATTGTTTTCATGAAATGTCAAAGTCAAAGCATTGCAAAGCTTGATTTCCAGGTATAACTTAAATTTAATCAACAATGTCACGTAATCCAAACTCTTCGTCCTCTAGAGTTTCATCATTGTCATCTTCCACAATATTTTCTGCTTCCTTTTGCGCAATTACCTCTTCTAATGGGTCTTTGATGTCTGCAAATCTCCCAATATATGTCTTTCCAAACATTCCATGTAATGGTGGTTGGGGTTCCTTTGCCTTTTTTTCCACACGTGATTCATTAGAGTCCCCTTTCCTCAACCCAATTTCTTGCATTGCATCTGGAAGAAATTGAAGAGCATTAATTCTTTGTTGAATGAAATTGCATTGTAATGGATCTTTCTCAATTGCAATGCAATTTATTCCTTTTTGAAGGCAGCATCCTAGTGTTGTACCTAATTATCAAGCACAAAAAAAAGTAAATTAGTACAATGACATATTAATTAAAAAAAGAACATATTGAAATTCAATTCCATATAACAAAACTTACCTGAGCCAAAAAATAAATCCAGAACCCAATCTCCTTCATTTGACTGTCGCAAAGACATGGTTAAATCGAGCTCCTAAATAACATTGGGTTACATTGTTTAAGTGCTCAAACAACTCGATCGAGCGCTTAAAAAGGGCTCAATTGAGCAATCAATTTTTCCACTCAAATGTGCCATCTCTTGCCAAAAAGTGTAACCCAACTCCATGCTTTCACCCTTATAGATTATGAATTTCTAACAATCTATATCATAATTATTTTTATTATCCAATTTTAAGGTCATAGCCAAGCCAGACACCAAATTGGTGTATGAAACCCCCTTGTTTGTGGGATAAGAGACCCACCTCCACGCAACGATTTGATTATTGTCTACAAAGGCATACCTACTCTAACCCCTTCTAGTTTTTGAACCTATGACCTCTTAGGAGGAAACACATGTTCTTAACCATTAGGCACTTGATCTGAGATGCCTCATGTTTAACTCTAATGTTATAGGAGCATTTTCTCAAGAACTCTATCCAATAATTGGACCTCACACACTCTATTGACCTCTAATTTCAATTCTGTGGAATTTCAAAGTTTACCCTCCAAAACTCATTTAAGGCCATAAATCACACTTAATATTGGTTTACTATATTTGTGAAATTTCTAATTCTTTATAACTAATCATTTAGTTTGGGCTGTTGTTTCTAAAAGGGTATGGCCCAAAGCTTAATTATGTCCAATGTCACTTCATAATCTAATGATATGTAAGAAATATCTCTTCCACTTGAATTAATAAGACAATAGAAACCTCACATACTCAAAACAAACATATTGAAAACCAATTTGATTCAATACACCTAATCAAAACGAATAAAATCATTTTTCACATAAATGGCTCATTGAGATCAGTTTTTCATATTGTACAACTGTACATCGATTGACGCATTTTTCATTTGATTTCATGGCGTACATTTTGCTAACAATGTTGACAAAATCCAATCCATTTAATGTTGACAAAATACGATCTATTTAATGAAGTAAGAAATTACAATAAAATTTTTGCCTTTTTGGAAATGAAGTGCTAAAACATCTTTAATCCATTTCTTTTATAGGGCATTGACAACAAACAAGTAGTTCACATCATAGGGCTCAACCGACATATCGTTGAGCATAGATGCTATTTTAGATTTGTTTTTCAACCTCTTCAATTTCTTGCAATGATAATATGAATGTGTTGTGCCTTATTTTCATAAAAAGTTCACATCACAGGGCTAATGTAATTTGCCTTATTTTTTTTTATCTATTGTAACAACGTAAATATCTATCTCTCTTTTTGTGTCTTCATATAATTATGTGTATCTCCATGCAAGAAAGAAACTATATAGGTACAAATAGAAAGTAAATAGTATATCTATCTTAAGAAACTAAATAGTATATCTATTTTAAGAGGAACATGATTATTCACAAATGAATGTACTATCTATTTGCGACAAACTTGATGATATATATTGTATTATCAAGATTCATTGTCTCGATTTTTGTTCGTAGTTAGTCACTTGATGACATATATTGTATTATTGAGATTCATTATCTCGATTTTTGTACGTAGTTAGTCTGTTTTATCCATGTCTCGATTTTTATACCTAGTTGGTCTGTTCTATCCATGTTTATTTATGATATTGTTAAATTTATTTATTTAATTACAATAGTTTTTTCTTTTCTAACATATTTATATTGGTACACGCATATGTATGACTTTTTCGGGACATTAATCAAGAATTTCCATTGCAAATTTGTAAAAGAGAGATCTCAAATATAGTTTTTACTTCTCTATCCTAAAAACCATTGAAACATTATCTTTGTGAAATTCATTTGATCAACTGCGGACTCTATTCGAAAATATTAAACAGGATGCAAAACCATCTTTAAAGGAAAGCATATATTTTAAGGTGTCACTAAAGCAAGGAAGTTGAAATATATATTTTGGGATATTATTATTCCTTGTGGAAAATCCAAATTTGATTAGTCGTTGAAGTGGTTTTCTGAGACAGATTTTTCAACACTCCAATCAAGGAAGTAAAAGTCTTTCTATAATATGATGAGTCTCATGGAAGCTGAATTTAATTGACTTGTAAATATATTGCAAAGATTTTTGGATTCCAATAAACCAAAAATGTTACTCGAGGACTTTTTCTTTCTTTTTCAACGTTTTGGAATAGGTGAAGCATGCAACAAGATGTCTGCTTTTGGCTACATGAATTGTATGTGATACAAATAACACGATATTAAATGTTGTAGCGGAAGAAAGAAATTTGAGTCTCGTTATGACTCTGTAAGCAATTTATGGAGCTTCTCAATGCTAAGGGCCTTCATAATGTTCTGAATAGTCTTTTGAAGAATTCAATACACGCGAAAAGGTTCTTGAATACTTTTTGGATTTGATACCTAGAGAAAATGTTGAAATGTAAATCACTCACTGTGAAAACTAATTTTCGCAGGTGCCCCTAAGAATCATATTACAGTGGGTTATTGCAGTAAAACGGAGAAATTTTTTAAAAATCTGTGATATGGGGTTTTCAGAAGCGCCCAAATTGACTTCCACATTGCAATTTTATGGAAATTATGAATGGTTTCAGAGATTTCGCAGGTTCTTTCAATCTCGATTTTTGCAAAAACGTCGTACAAATGACTCAATTATGATGAATTCGATTTGTATTTTGACAATTTCCTCTCCGGAAGAGACTCAAAATCACTATTGTTAAATGGTGTCGTTGAATTCTTGGCGAATGAATCATAATACCAACTTATTTCACTCTTCTTATGCAACTAATTAAGAATGCTCCAGGGTGAGACTTTGATGTTCAAAGAGTTTGTTGTGACGCTTTCGAATGGTTGAAATAAATTTCCATTGATGAGGAAGAAAACATTTTAAAGTCATGTGTGAAGTCACATTCTGCGCTGTTTGGGGCGATTCGTAGCACTGTTTGGGGTGCTTTTGAGAATCGCCAGGTGGTGGGGCGATTCTCAGAATCGCCCTCCACTCAATTATGATGAATTCGATTTGTATTTTGACAATTTCCTCTCCGCAAGAGACTCAAAATCACTATTTTTAAATGGTGTCGTTGAATTCTTGGCGAATGAAGCATAATACCAACTTATTTCACTCTTCTTATGCAACTAATTAAGAATGCTCCAGGGTGAGACTTTGATGTTCAAAGAGTTTGTTGTGACGCTTTCGAATGGTTGAAATAAATTTCCATTGATGGGGAAGAAAACATTTTAAAGTCATGTGTGAAGTCACATTCTGCGCTGTTTGGGGCGATTCGTAGCACTGTTTGGGGTGATTTTGAGAATCCCCAGGTGGTGGGGCAATTCTCAGAATCGCCCCGCCACTCAATTATGATGAATTCGATTTGTATTTTGACAATTTCCTCTTTGCAAGAGACTCAAAATCACTATTTTTAAATGGTGTCGTTGAATGAAGCATAATACCAACTTATTTCACTCTTCTTATGCAACTAATTAAGAATTCTCCAGGGTGAGACTTTGATGTTCAAAGAGTTTGTTGTGACGCTTTCGAATGGTTGAAATAAATTTCCATTGATGGGGAAGAAAATATTTTAAAGTCATGTGTAGTCACATTTTGCGCTGTTTGGGGTGATTCGTAGCACTGTTTGGGACGATTCTGAGAATCCCCGGGTGGTGGGGCAATTCTCAGAATCGCCCCGCCACCGCCCCGTCACCATTTATAAATGGGGCGATTCTGCCCCGTCACCATTTACAGATGGGGCGATTCTGAGAATCGCCGGTCCCCATCTGCAAATGGTGGCTGGGCGGGGCGGTGGCGGTGCGATTCTAAGAATCGCCCCACCACCCGGCGATTCTCAGAATCGCCCCAAACAGTGCTACGCATCGCCCCAAACAGCGCAGAATGTGACTTCACAAATGACTTTAAAATGTTTTCTTCCCCATCAATGGAAATTTATTTCAACCATTCGAAAGCGTCACAACAAACTCTTTGAAAACTAATTTTCGCAGGTGGCCCCAGGAATCATATTTCAGTTGGTTATTGCAGTAAAACGGAGAAATTTTTTCAAAATCCGTGATATGTGGTTTTTCAAGAGGACCCAAATTGACTTCCACATGGCAATTTTATGGAAATTATGAATGGTTTCAGAGATTTCGCAGGTTCTTTCAATCTTGATTTTTGCAAAAACGTCGTACAAATGACTCAATTATGATGAATTCGATTTGTATTTTGACAATTTCCTCTCCGCAAGAGACTCAAAATCACTATTTTTAAATGGTGTCGTTGAATTCTTGGTGAATGAAGCATAATACCAATTTATTTCACTCTTATTATGCAACTAATTAAGAATGCTCCACGATGAGACTTTGATGTTCAAAGAGTTTGTTGTGACGCTTTCGAATGGTTGAAATAAATTTCCATTGATGGGGAAGAAGACATTTTAAAGTCACGTGTGAAGTCACATTCTGCGCTGTTTGGGGCGATTCGTAGCACTATTTGGGGCGATTCTGAGAATCTCCGGGTGGTGGGGCGATTCTAAGAATCGCCCCGCCACTCAATTATGATGAATTCGATTTGTATTTTGACAATTTCCTCTCCGCAAGAGACTCAAAATCACTATTTTTAAATGGTGTCGTTGAATTCTTGGCGAATGAAGCATAATACTAACTTATTTCACTCTTCTTCTGCAACTAATTAAGAATGATCCAGGGTGGGACTTTGATGTTCAAAGAGTTTTTTGTGACGCTTTCGAATGGTTGAAATAAATTTCCATTGATGGGGAAGAAAACATTTTAAAGTCATGTGTGAAGTCACATTCTGCGCTGTTTGGGGTGATTCGTAGAACTGTTTGGGGAGATTCTGAGAATTTCCAGGTGGTGGGGGGATTCTCAGAATCGCCCCACCACCCGGCGATTCTCAGAATCACCCCAAACAGTGCTTACTGGGCATCCAATTTCATTTATGCTCTCCACATCTCTTGGAAATTGTTATTTTTTGACTTTGTAATCTGCAAGTAAAGTTAGCGTGAGGTTGGAGTTGTTCAAGCGTGCCACAAGCTGTTCAAGCCCAACAGGTCTGAAAAAATAGTGTTCGCTCTAATTTCAGGTAATTCTTCGCATGGTTACAATTTGAATTCAGGATACCATATTTTCTTTCCTTTTAAAATATATTTTTCTAAAGAAATCATGAATCTCTATGCATGACTCTGGATTTGATTCTCCTTTGCCGAGATCCTTGTGGTTTGGCTATAATCATATTTTTTATTTTTATTCCATGTTTGTCGAATATAATCATGGTGTCGGAACTTTCAGATTGAGCTGTGTAAGAAATTTTAAAACATTTAATGTTTTAAGATAATAATACTTTATCGATGGTGAAAGACAAACAAATTACTTCTTCCTTGTATAAACTGGAATGAAATTGAAGTATTTTATATAGAAATTAGAACGTATTTAAAATAATAAACCATAACGATTAAAAGTCAGTGTTGCTGAAGTGCATGCGGGTTCCAATTTCTGGTATTTTCCATCTTAGCATCTTAGTGTTAGATTTTTTTTTTCATCTTAGCATTTGCATTGTTTAAGTGGTTGGCACCCTGAATGTTCTCTTTAGAGAAGGGTGATGGTGAAATACATATTCAGACTTGACAAGATATTCTCCACAGAGATTGCGAGGGTGATTGGTTCCACAGAGAATTCTCTACCAAACGTCAATGCACAAAGTAGAATTATGAGAAAAAACTATAAACGAACCATTTGTCTTTTTCAATATTTGATTATGATTTACATATTTACACATTGGCTCATTAATCACTTGTATTTGGGAATTGTACAGTGGGAAATTTTGCTATAGAGCCCTACATTGAAGCTCGTAATATTACCCCCGAAATATGATGGCATGGAAAAGAAAATTATTAAACCTAGCTCGTAGATTAACATGGAGCACATCAATAAACATAAAATAATAAGAAAAATTGGTGGTGGGGCGGTGGCGGGGCGATTCTGAGAATCGCCCCATCTGCTACGAATCACCCCAAACAGTGAATCGCCCCACCACTCGGCGATTCTCAGAATCGCCCCATCTGCTACGAATCACCCCAAACAGTGCTTACTGGGCATCCAATACGAGAAATCCTAGCCCTGCAAAAGATCTTCGGTGATGGCACTGCTCGGAATTGAACTGGTATTATATCATATTTACATTTTAACACAGCGGCGTCAGCAGCAGCAGCCATTGCCAGCGAAAGGTCGCAGAGACCAGCGGGAGGATGAAGATGAGAAACATAGTAAAATCTGCGAGCCCAAATGTAAACGAAGTCGTGTTGCTAATGACCTGGCCCAACCCAAAACAAAGTTAGGCCAGATCAGTGCAGAAGAGTACATGGATCTCCATAAATGAATGATTGCGACGATAAATGAGCTAAGGAATTTTGTGTTGATGACATTGCAGAGGTTCCATTTGAAAATGAAGAATGTAATTCACCTTGATTAAGAAGACTTTTAAAATGACCATGTTAAGCATAAAGGAATGGAAATAGGAGTAGTTTTTAAAAGCAAAATCCAAGTGTTCTTTCTAGTGAATTCATGGAAACACAATAAATGAGTCTAAAATATTTGAAATGCTTTAACAATAAGGTTATAGTTATGGTACAATAATATATTTTTAGTTATTTTTCTTAGGAATTCACAAGAGATTAGATATATTAGTTTAACATTGAAAGCTTTTTATCGAGGATTAAGAAATACTTCTTTATTATATTAATTTATCCATAAAGGTCATTTACTTTTTAAAAAATAAATTGTGTTACTTTCACTTTAGGTTTGGTTTTTGATCCAATGGGTTTGTATAGATCTCGAGGTAATAGACTCCTTAAATATGACTCTAGGATTTCTAGAAGTATTCTTCCAATATTAATGAGTTTCTATGCCTACAATGTAATCACCACAATGAAATAATAAGCATTTACTACCAACTAGATGTTCATAGCCCCATAAAAGGTTTTTATATCCCTCGTTACTTCCCCCATTGGGGTGCTTTTCATTTATTTTATTTCTCCCTTTTCTTTTATTTAGATATGAGGATGGGTAACATCTAATTGATAATAGTGGGGGAAGCAATGCATTGAATAACCATATTAATAGGGGTGTCTCCTTATATTGGGTGTAAATTCTTGACCTAATTGACCTTTTAGAATTGTTGCCAAGAGAGATGTTTTTATGCTGTTGTTAAGATATTCACAGTGAATTTGATAAATGTAATCCTTTCTCAGTGGTAATTGATGTTAATGGAGGTCCAAACTTAGTTTGCTCATTTTGGTTGTGTTTCCCATTGTGGTATTAGCTTCCATGTGCTCCTCATGAGTCACCTACAACAAAATAAGACAAACACAAAATACCATGTAACTATATTTAAAACGCCATCAATGTTATTATAGTGGTTCATAAGATGACAGTGACAGTGACCTTCCTTTAAAGGTTTGGAAAGAAATTAAAATATATTATTATTATGGCCTTAGATACTCTAATCAAAGTAAATCAATTGGTCGTAGGTAGCTCATCGTATTCTCCCTACATGTGGGGTATGATTTCACTGATGATGCATTATTAGGATTGTGATTGACACTAGAGTTATCTTCTGGGAACTTGCTTGTTTTTTTTCCAATTATTTCATTCTTAAGAGAAAATCCTTTGTCATCTAGGTTTGGGATTTATTTATAGCAAATGAAGTTATGCTACCTTCATTTCTCGGGAACACATTTATGAGGGAGTAACAAGGTTCTTGAGGTGTAACTGAGTTGCTTTAGAACAAATGAAACTTGCTTCTGGGATTCCTTGTGAACTTTTTGTGAACATATTTTATGGAGAGAGTGATCAGTTTAGTGAGGGTAATTAGAGGAGATTCACTGTAATCTGACTCCAGTTCCTCTTTTTGGCGAAATCCTGGCCTCCTACGAATTTGTCATGCTCAAAATTAAAATAAGGATAATTAGGAAAATGTGCTTGATGTGATATGATAAATTTGTCCATCTATGTTTAGGTGAAATAAACATGGCATGTAATGTTTGAAAACATGTTGAATTTATACTTAGGAAAGAAAAATGATATTCTACCAAAAATATTAATGTGTTTTTTTTCCTCATAAACAACTTTGTTTGGCACATAAAAATTTGGTTTTACTAGCGTTTTTTTAAAATTTTGAAAATTGACCCTAAAAAAAAATCATCGTTCCAATATATCACTTTTTCATTTTGAATCTATATTTTGCACAAAAATTTCGTAGTCACTGCAATTTTTAAAACATGTTCAAAATTGACCCCTAAAAAATAAAATCATCGTTCCAGTATACACACTTTTCGTTTTTAGCACTGTTTTTGATGTTTTTTCGGGGTTTTTTGGCTAGAGTTCCCGTTTTGAGTTTATAGTTCCCGTTTCAAAGTTTACATTGTTTCTAATGGTGCATTTAGAATTGTCATTTTCTCATTTCATTTTCTAGACACTTTTCTAAGTGCCAATGCAGATGTCCACATTCATGTGTGAGCAATCATTTTCATGTGATCAATGTCGTGAGATCGATGGTCTGAACAACTTCAATAGTTTGACATCCACTTCTTCATATGGCCCTTGGTTGTGAGGTATTATGTAGTTTTAATGTACTTCTTTTGTTATGCATTGCACTACACAGGTCCTTGATTGATGTTTGATGTGGGATCCTATTTCTTACTCATTTTTATGATTCTTGCTTGATGTGACGTGGAATCGCCTATGTGATGTACTTGTTTCCTTGAATCATCATGTTGTATATTGAGATCTCTTTGTTGTATTTTGATGGGATACTCATGTGTCGCCATGCATGTTTGCATTGAGATCCCTTTTATGCCATGTTGGCGGATGCTCATCATGCATGAGTTTTGTGTCACACTGATAGGAGTCTTTTGACTGAGAGTTCCTGTAGTGGAACATCTCTTAGAGCCACTCTTGCGTGAGAGCATTTTCCTTGTATGATCGCGACATCATCTCTTGTGTACATCATCATTATTGATAGCACTTAATGCAGCGGCCTACATCATCTTGACACCGGGGCCTGGAGAGATGTAGTCCCTCTTGGACAAACTCCGTTATCAATGGCTTATGTTTTTATGTTGCTGATGATTGTCTAGTTCCTCTTCTCTAGAACATGCAGATGTATTCATTAGTGTTCTTCTAAAATGAAATTTAACACATCATGAAATTAAAAGGTCTTGGAAGGGTCCTTCGTCACACCCAGTGCTGGATCACTCAACATATAGTTATGCATTAGACAACACAAACACATACTACACTTCCATGTACCATCAATTATATTTAGGAAGTCCACCATAGGTTGCTATCCTCACCATAGGTAACTGAGTCGGCCACCTTGTATACCATGATACATTGAACACAACATTGACGGATATTGTTTGCCCATACATAAATCCTTGGTTCTCCACGGTTGTGTATTGAAGTTCATGGTTCCATGGTAAACCCTTTTCCTAGATCACCATTTTTTATTTATTTTTGTATTGTTAAGGTTTAAAATTTATTAAGTCAACATAGAAGAAAAATATTCCCCACTCTCTCATTTGCGGAATGAAAAATAAGCCTCCCCTTCCACTTGAGAAAACTCTTGGACATCATCAGAAGAACAAGAAGACACAAACTACTGAATATGGTACTTTGGGAGCTACTCCTTCTTGTCCTCCATCTGAGGTAGATCGACCAGAATTGTCCTTCCTTGTGGGTACTGAGCCCAAGATTATTTCTACATTTGTTGGTGAATATGACATAGTCGAAACATAAGAACCTGATATTTCATTAGCTAAGGTTATTGAACCTAATTATATTGAATCAGAAACAATATAGCTAGAGGTTTTAAAACATGAGACACCTCATTCACCTATACTTGTTACTTCTTGACCTTCTCCTTCTCTTCCTCTATCTATGACTCAACAACAAGCTATTTATATTGGACCCGACAGTGAACCCCTTCCACCTAGTCTTGTGAGTATTGAAGAGATTTTGCAAAAATAACATTAACCCTCTTATCCCATCCATTTGAGAGTGCTCCATAGTTATCATAATTATCCTCTTCCTGCTCCTCATACTCCATCACAATCCCCTTTGTCTAGTTCCTTTCCTTTCAACTCACCTTTGAGTTTCTCACGACAATCTTCTTTGGGACAGCTAACCATGATTGAATCACTATGGTATCCCAACTTGGATATACCACTAAGGCTGAAAACCCATGTTGTAACCTCATCTATATGTGTAACATCGCCAGAGACATATTTTTATAGTGGCATGTCCATCACACCTAGTTACCAATCATTACTTGCTACCTTTTATAGCACATCATCTAATCCATGGACCTCTCCCATGTCATCCTCTTCTCGAATTCAGTCTGGTACTTCTTTAATGTGTACTACACATTTTTCTACTTCCCCTCTAGGTACACCTAGAATTGAACATCAGACTGACCCTTATGTTAGTGGGTATGCTCACCTATAACAACCTCATCCACCTCATGTTGGGAACCCTACACTTGGGGGGTAGTTTCTTCCATCAACCTCTCCTCTTGCGAAAGGGGGGGGGGTAGCTATTGTCAATATACCACAAATTGGTGCTCAACCTTATTCAAGTATTCCATATCTAAGAATGGTTGCTAATGTTTGGAAACATGTGTTTCCCATACAACTTGGTTTGTTGTGGATCCATCTTTAGTTTCTCAACTTGTTCCATCTGCATCTCAATTTCATATTTATAAATATGTACCGAACTTATTCAGGCTCAACTGAATCTAAGTCAACATTTTCAAGTTGCTTCTTTAACTCAATATATTCATCTGGTATCTGGTCCCCTTCAGCCGCCACATACCCAGCCTCTTCAGAATGTCCTACACTCTTGATCGCTTGGACAGGGTATTCCTCAAATTCAAGTAGGACAAAATATGTATGGTGTGGAATAGCCACAATCGATTCCACTTTATGTTGGGATGATGAAAAATCCCATGGGTCAACAATATCAACCTTATCAGGGCATCCCTTAAGTGACTTATCAAGCCTAGCATGTCCAAAATTATCCATTTCAACATTTGTTGGGTTATCTTGGTGCTTGGTAGCAAGGTTATGTGTATTTTGTTTATGAGAATCCTCCCTATTCTAGAATGCAGATAATTATTTCTCGGGCTATCCCTTCCTATCTAGGGTATCCTTTGCCAAACTTCAACGGGAAATTTACATTTGTAGCAACTCTTGAATTTCCAAATTTGACTTGAATTACCAATGATACTATTTCCCATTCTCCTTGGTGGTTGATTATTTTGACTGACTTGCCTAGTGATATCCCAAAATTCAATGGATATCCTAGATAAGACCCATCTATGCATGTTATGACTTATCATTCGTTTTGTTATTTAAACTCCCTCAATGATGACTCTATTCATACACGTCTTTTCCAGCAAATGCTTGCTAATACAACAAAAAATTAGTATATTGAAATACCACGAGCTTCGTTCAATAACTTCAGTGCTTTAGTGACCACATTCCTAACACATTTCCAGTTACCCCTTTGATATGAGTCTGGAACAAAAATTTTAACCAATTTTAAGAAAATGGATTCCACTCACATTTCTGATCATATTCACGAGTGATGATGTCATCATGATTTGGTTAAAATGTTTGTTTCTGATCAATTTTTAGTTGAATGGTTTACTAAGTATCTATGACCATCCATAATAGAATATGTTGCTAAGGGCGTAGTTGTTACTAAAGAGCAAGTAATTGTTCATGACCAGTATTTGGATTTCATTTATACCCAATCTACCATGCTTTATAATAATATATCAAATTCTCTGCAACCTTATGTACTATTCCTCAACCTCCTGGAAAATAATCACATGCCACTGATGGTGTAATTGGTTCTTCCAGTTCGCAGTTGATGAGTAAATCATCTGGTTTGACTCTTACAAGGACTACCCAAAATTCTCCCTCCTCTCCTCCTACAACTCCTACTTCCAAGATCAATGTCATTGAATACAATAAAGGAAAGTCTCAATAGCAACCAGGAAGTAAGAACGAAGGCAAAGGTGAAAAGAAGAAAGATTCTCCTCCACAGGATAAACAAAACAATAAGTCTTCTAAAGAGAGGCGGAAACCTCATTGCCCAAGTTTGATTTATAATGAGGACCACATCACTCATGAATTTCCATGTCAGGCGGATGTGAATCAATTCCTTAAGTCATTTTCTTCACCCATTGTGTTGATATAACTGTTTCCAAATGAGGAGACAATGTTGTTTCTTGGGACCCCACTTCCTCTAACTCAGTTTTTATGCTTCCTCCTATAAGCCATAAAATGAAATTATGGTGGCTACCTGAAATAAGGACTATGGTAATGAAAATCCCTCAAATGTTTAGGCTACTAATCAACCTACCAGTTCTTCTACATCTCCACGAAATCCTACTCCAAATGTGATTCTTACTAAATTGACGATTAAGCCTCTAAAAGGAATTATCCGTAAATCTTTTGTCAACCCTTGTGCAAGAGCCACTTAGAATTATAAAATAGTTGGGGATTTAACACAAAATCCTTTATCTAT